>OX639993.1:37347116-37414203 GCA_951828415.1 Anomoia purmunda | reverse complement strand
GCGCCTAGGCTTTCACTGCATATTTTTCTCTTGGTTAAAGTAAGATCTGTCAAACAGAGGGTGTGTGGTTGTCGCTGGGAATTCACCATCTTATTCGTATCGCATCATCTGGCGTTCCCTATAAGGTAGTATTTTGGGTCATTTGCTATTTATATTGTTTACTAATGATATTATAAGTTGTTTTTCATTCGCTAATTTTTTACCCTATACTGATGATCTAACCATATATTCTGTTATAAGAAATTCATTTGGTTCTCTGGCATTTTAAGCTTATTTTGATAAAGTTCTCTTCTGGTGTACTAGTAGCAAACCTGTTAAGTTTTGATTACTAATCGTAATCATTAGTAATCTGACTACTTTGTATTTGAGAGTGAAATAATTGATTACATTACGATTATCTTGGTTCAAAAATAATCAGGATTACTCTAGATTACTAAAAATAATCGAAAAGAATCAAAATAAATAATTGATTTTTTTCACGGATTATTTTTGATTATTTTCATTCCAAAATACCAAACAACTTTTTTTTACTTTTTTTCATTTTTAAGACATTTTTTTAATCATTTTATTAAAAAAAAAAATATACTAAAGACAAAATAAAAAAATATAATAACAAAAAAAATTAACAAAATTCATTTATAACAAAATAACAACAAAAATATCGCTAGCTCCATTTAGAATTTGCTTTCAAATTGAAAAAATATATATATATATACATATATGTAATAATATTATATATATGTACATATACATAGATATATGCATATATAGTTACACAAAAAAACAGGTTTAAAAAATTTATTAAAAAAGTGTCTACAAAATTAAAAGAAAAAATTAAAAAAGTTGTTTAGTATTTTGGATTGAAAATAATCAAAAATAATCAAAAAGAAGCAAAAAGAATCAAAAAAAAGTCAAAAAGAATCCTGAATAGAATCAATTATTTATTTTGATTCTTTTTTAATGTTTTCAGTAATCTAGAGTAATCCTAATTATTTTTTGATTATTTGTAATCGTAATCATTACGGAAGCCCAATATTTGAAAGAGCACAATTAAATAATAATTACAATTCTTTTCAGAAAATAATCCAACCGATTACTAATCGTAAGCATAATTTAACAGCATTGACTAGTAGTCGCTTGCCTTTGAACATAGCGAAATACTTTCATATCACTTTCACCAAGTATTTTTCCCCCGTACAGACATCTTATTTTATCTCTAACAGTTAGTGAAACTGTGGACCTGGGTGTTGTCTTCGATGCGAATTTCACTTTTATATACTATTTCTAAATTTTATGCTGCATTAGCATTTTTGAGACGCAATATTACAGAATTTTCAAGTTCTTAAACACGCAAACTACTTTACGTGTCATTTGTTCGTTCAAAACTAGAATATTCATCTTTCATGTGGAGGGAGACCTTATCATGCCTGTGTTCGAATTGAACGAAGCCAAAAAGTTGTCATTGGCTACGCTCTAAGCTCCCGTCGTTTTTATGACCTAGTCCCCTCATACTAGATACTCGATATGCCTTCTTATTAATTTAAAATCCTTGGTATCTAGAAGATTAATTTTGTCCATATCTTTCGTGTATGATATTATTCGATGAGCTGTGGATTGGCTCTCACTTCATGTACGGAATTATTTTAACACTCCAGCTAGATCACTTCGTAACTTTGATCTTTTTCATATCGGCTAACTAGAGCACTCATAGAACTCAATACAATCTCTAAATCTTGTGAGACAGATTTTGCTTCATCAATCAATCTTTCTTAACCCTTCTTAATTATGCCTATTAACAATTTCGACTTAAAAAATGATTTCTTCATTTTCTTCATACGAAATCAGCTTTAACTGAAATTGACGAAACGAAAATCAGCAAAATTTTATGCTTATTAACTACCATACCCATTTTAACACTGTCATTTTACAAACCCATTTGTTTTATTGAAAAAGCGTAAATTTTCTTATACTACAAGTCAATCGGTTTACCGCAATTATCTTACCGAAATTGCCTAATATCAAATTTGATTGCCGGTCGAATTCTACGATAACGATAACAAACAACAGCTCATAACAAATGAATACGAAAATGACCGAAAGGAAGTGGTAGAGAATTACATAAGAATCTTTGGGTTGTTGTGTATTCAAATTTACTTACATACACACACACACAAATATATATATACATAAAACATATGTGTGTGTAAATATGCTGAAACTTTTGCCTCTGCATGCCTCTTACATTTAAAATTAACCAAAGGCCTTCCTGTTTGCTTGATTTTACCACACTTTTACCCCAACGCAACAAGCCTTTTTACCCCAAGTTAAGTTAATGGCTAGCCGTTAAAAACATTTAAATTGATTTTATTATGTAAATTTGGTGCTGCAAGGCACTTTCACGCATCACTTGCAAAGCAAAAGTAGGACAGTGTGGCATATGTGGCAACTGTGTCGTTGATGAGATGTATACTTTGTTTATATGTATAAATTTCTACGTGTCTACATACTTACATAAAGGGGGAAGTAACCAAAGTACCGCTTAGTTGACCAGAAAAAAAACTTAATTTTCCAGAAACAAACGTATATATTTATCCTTAACCCTAGCAAATTATTGATATTTCCCCAGATTTAAAATTTCGCAAAAGCGTTGCTTCGTTGGATATTTTAGGAGAGGATAATTTTTAATCGTATATTGGGCATTCTTTGCAAAACGGAGGGTTTCATATAATTTGAAAACTTATGAATGAAAAAGTTTTGTTTTAAGAAATTAAATATATTTTATAAAACTTTTAAATGATAGCCGAAAATATTCATAAAGAACAGTTCAAGAATGGTTTTCTGGCTTTTCTGCATTATTTATATTTAGAGTCTAGTTAGTTTAAAATAATGAATTTTGTAGAATGAAATATTTTTTTAAAATAATTTTTATTTGGTCCTACCCAAAAACCCTGTTAACCACTACCTAACATAAGTGAAGGTTTGTATTTAATTATAAACTTTGCATTATGATCCCTGGTTCCCATTTTATTTTAAGATTATACAATTTTTTTCGATTAAGGATGGTAGCACGAACCTGCTTAATTGTCAGGTAGTTAATATAATTTGAATTTTTTTAATATATTTTGCATTCATACTTACAGCTTTTAAGACAACTGCTTTCTGATGAATGTATATCAAGTCTCTTATTGGACGAGGAAGATATCAGTGCATCGGAAAAAAATTCCTATGGAAGTGGATGTATTCGCAAGTTGTAGAACTATGGATGAAAATCCGACTGGAAATTCGTACCATGCCGAGAAGATATATTAGATTCAAAGAATGATGATGGTGAAGCTAGAGTCTAGCCATCATCCAGTGATGACCTTCAAACAGCAGACGTGTAGTTTTTAATAAACTATTACATTTTTCGGAGTTGGTCTTGCTGACAGCTCTTACTTGATTTATACGCAGTTTGGTTTGCCATTTCATAATGTACAGACTTAATGCGGAACAACGTTTGCAAATCGTGTAAATTTATTACCAAATTATGGATTCAGTACACGTGACGCACCTACCGCTACGTCCAATATTCGGTCGAATTAATCGCCTTGCAGAGTCGGCAATTCGAGCAACCATGGAACGGTTTCGCAACAATTCTGCGAATGTGCCCTAAAGGAGAGGGCCACCGATCCAGATTCTTACAAGAAAATTTTGCTCAGCGATGAAGCTCCCTTTTGGTCGCTGTTTGGTGCCCTATATGCGTAGAGGGAATCACTGGCCCATATTTCATCAAAAATCAAACCATACATAATGTTACAATGAATGGGGAACGCCTATGAAAGAGCTATGATTAATGACTTTTTCGTGCCTGAATTGGAAGATGTTGCCGTGGACGAAGTTTAGTTCAAACAACACGGCGCTACTTGCCATATAGTCAACGACACAATAAATTTATTGAAAGAAACTGGTGGTGAGCACAATTTCTTGCGTCGTGGGCCTGAGCGTGGTCTCCAAGATCGTGTGATTTAAGACCGCCGGACTATTTTTTGGTGGGGTTATGTGAAGTTGCTTGTCTACCCGAGACAAGTGATGCCTAGGAAGAGAATGTCTGTCGCGTTATTGCTGACGGCCCCAATTGCTGCAAAAAGTGGTCGAAAATATGGCTTCTCGGCTGGAATTTATTCGAAACAGCTGCGGCGGTCGCCTGCCTGAAGTCATTTTTGAACATAATCTCTGTAGTAGAGGTTAATTTTTGGCCACGGTCATTTAATCGTATGCCTTTTGGCGTAGAATACGTCTTACCTTACGGTATGGGCACCAATGTCAGGTTTTTATTGTTGTAATCTATATTTCTTTAATTATAAGGAAACGGCTCGATTAATTTTATTTTTTTTTTTTTGTAGTCAAATGAAGATGTTAGCTTTCGTTTGACATACATTTCATGTTGGTTGATATCTTCCTAATATTTAAATTTCTTAAATGAAAATTGTATAAACACATGCACACAAATATGTGTGTGGTGTTTGGTTGAGTGTTTGCTGTTGGGCGATTTAAATGTACTCGTGCAGCCCTTTCTTTGTATTGCATAATTTTAGGCGGGCAAGTTAAAGTAGAATAAAAGAAGAGAAAATGCTGCCAAGCACTGCAAAAAAAATAATAAAATGGATTCGCGTATGGTATTTATCATTTATCTTTACTATTGATAACAGCCATTGACTTCGTTTTTGCGAGAAATTTAATTGATAATTTAAAAACATTTTTATCCTATTTTTCTTATCATAAGCTTATGTATATCATCCAAAGTAACTATCAAATAAAGAAATTCAAATGCTTGTATTATTTATCATTTATTGTTACATATGTTTTCTGTCTTACCGGATGGCGTATTCTACGTTAAACTTAATGGCCGTGTCTCTGACACAGCCTGCTTCTTTTTTTTCTTCTACCAGTAATCAAAAAAGCGCCCTTTAAAAATAAAAGAGGTTGGGGTATGTAAACAAAAATGACAAAATGACGTCCGAAATATTACAGCACAATATGTGCCAAACATAAAGTTGATTTTGCATAAGTCAATGGAAAACAAAACTTTTTTTTTTGATTTTGTTCTTTTTATTCTCATAAATATATTGTCTTGTCGCATCTCACTAAAAATAATGTCTTACTAAAATTGTTATAAAATAAAAATAATTTGTACTAGGTATATAACTTAATTCGTGCGGGGTTTTCCAAAATTTGAACGTTTATTTAATAATAAAACTTATATTTATATTCCAAATTTAAATTTATAGGAAAATAGTTAATACGCATACATTCATCGATAAACATAACGAAAGGTTATATTGATACAAGAAAATAAAACGTTTTAAAAATGTTCGCAGAATCGACGTATGGTTAGGATTTATAAAGTGTGAACAAATGTTAGGTGTGTGGGGTTAACAATCGTATTTTTCATTTGACGTATACTGGAATGATTTTTCGTTATCCCTTCAAAACTTTGGTTTGGAGACGTTGTGCCATCATCAGTGTCATTTTTCGTTCGTTTTCTACCTTTACTACATAATTGACATTGCTTTTAATACATTTCTTAAGCCTATAGATCCACTTTTCAAAACAAGTTCAGCATTAATGGGATCAATTAACTTCGCGTTGCTATTGAAGAGTTTTCTCCTGAAATTTCTTTTACTTTTTGGAAATAACTAGAAATCGCAAGATGCTAAATCCGAGGAACACGATGCTAGTCATATTTCTTCGTTAACTAAAGAGACAGTTAAGTCATCAGTGAAAGATTTTGGTTGACCTGCTCGGAGCTCGTCCTAGTTGAATAGAGTCTATAGATGTGCAGTTGTTCTGTACGTAATTTGTCGTTTATTGAATATTTGTAGTGGAAACAAAAAACAGAAGAGAATCACAAAGCGAATTTCTTTTTTATCTAATCCATCCTCAGCTACTTTGCGATTTTACCGTCTCCATTTTAACCGATAGTTTCAGAATTTAGCAAACAGTTTCGTAAAGCAATTGCAACTGGTTTTCTATTTTGTGATTTTTTTCGTGTTTTAAGATTTAAAAGTCACAAACTAAGCGTACTTTTGTTAGTCCCCTCGTATAAGTTTTTATGTGTCGCCATCGGCTTGGGTTGAGTTGGAACTAATGCATTTATGTTTGCATTTTTTCCAACATAAAGCATGTATTTTAAATACATCCTCATATAGTAAACTTACTAACTTATAAATATGTACGTACATATATACTTGTATACCTATACATACACACGCACATAGATTTATATATGTCTTACACAAAAGTTACATGCAATCAAAATAAATGTAGGGAAAAATTGGCCACAATTCTCTCTAAAAAATGTATTGTGGAGCGCCATGAAATTCTACGTATGTATGTACACGCATCTACGTATAAACATATATGTACGTAGTACGCTTGTCTGTCGTACATAGATACATACATGAGAACAAGCACTAAATTTTTTCGGCACTATTTCCGAACTAGATATTTCGGTACTATTTCAGGACCTTTTTCAAAACTATTTAAGGATAATTTGGAACTTCGACTTCGAGGAAACAGAAAGCCATTACTACAACAACTACTAACTACTACTACTCAAAACTACTACGACTAATTACTACTACTGACACTACGACTGATAATTCTTCTACTCTTAATTACTACTCGTATTTTTACTAATGCTAACACTAATTACACTTATTATTGCTATTTTTATTTACGATACGAAGAATTACTTCTACTATTTTTACTAAGGCTGATAATAATAACCACTACTATTTTTGCTAATGCTATTACTAATTACCACTTTTATTTTTACTAGTGTTATTTATTTATTTTGATTTATGCTACTTACTAAATACTAACTAACAGAAATACAAATAAATAGCTACTTATAAATACTAACGACTACTATTGTTACCGCTTCTATATTTAACTCTCTATCTCGTTATAAGGTCGGCAAAGAAGTTTACTTTGATAGCAAATTCTTATTCCGGCTAAAAGCCTTGACAATTTCATATCAGCACGGAACGAGATGAATCGCTTTGCGCTTAAACGATACTTGGAAATAATTCACATACTATTCTTTAGCCCAAATACTTAGTGCGGTTATTTAAAAAAAACGAAGTTTTCGCCGAAATAAGGCGTCCATCGTAACGATTTTTGCCAAGTTAACCTTTAAAAATCGAAATGTAGGCCGCATTACACAACGGAGGGTTAAGATGAATATCGAGCAAGCTATTTGAGAGACAGAACCGGAGGCCGTCATCAAGAACTTGAAAAACTGGGTTAACGTGTTTAACCACACATGTGATGAGAATCTTTTAATGTTCGAATTACAGAAGTTTTCAAAATCCAAAAGTTTGTGAGCTAAACTATGAAAAAGGAAAGTCGCAAACTACTATTATTATTTTTCAATAGAATCTATCTTTATGTCAGTCCACTTAACGGTTTACAACTAGTTCTCTACACTTGAAAAAATATTCTTAATTTGTTTCCCACTTTCGGCAATTTGAGAATATATGGGAAATAGCCGAGCTCACAGGATCGCATTCCTTAATGGTAGCCTTGGAAATAACCGAAGTGTGACAAATTTCCTCAATATTTCACTGTGATAGCGTCTAGCAGTTTATATAGCATGGAAGCGTGGCAATCACTAATTACTGTTGTTTTGCCCCTTTTAAGATTGGCCAGTAAAATTGGATGCTACAATATTTTTCTTACATTAAATCGCCTTTGCTTTCTAGCGGTGCGGCGACCTCGAGTTATGATTCGGCTTACATTCCTTTCTGACAGAGAATCAGTTTTAGGGCACCCCTTGCACTTTTCTTATAATATTGGTATTGTTTTTGGAATCACAATAATCACCGCCGGTTCTCTTAAAGATTTCAGTTCTATCTCCTCTACAAATTTTATATTTTCCACAGTAAAGGTATCGGATGTTCGCCATAGGTAGTATTTTTTATTACAGATAGATAACGAAAAGTCTAGTGATTTAATAAAATTAAAGTTATGCATATCCGACAAAAATAATTTGGCTAGACCAGCAACTTTTTGACTGGGCATAATTAATCAGCGACTGCCGCAGTTAAGATGAGAACTAATTCAATTTACGTATCTAAAGATGCCAAAAAAGGAATAGGAGAGACTTTGTAATGCCTCTGTTTTTTGCTTTTTTTGTTTGTCTATGAGTCCTTTGGAAATTTTTATATCTAATTAAGACTTTGAATTTTAGTTTAGTCACATTAGCAAGGATTTGTTCAATACTGTCTCATATAGTATGTTATTGTGGAAAATTAAAAAAAAAAGGATTTTTTCTTTCAGCTTTTATTTTCTGATCATATCTAGGAATTGATAATATTAAATGTTTTCCTTTCGTAGCCACCTCCGGTGTACCTTACGCAAAAGATTAGGAAATTTTCTCTACAGTTTCCTGCATGTCGGAGATTTAGTTCTTACAAAGTGACTTAAATAATCTCCTTTGTTAACCACATAATTTTCATTATTCCTAAGGTTTATTCTAACTCAGCTTTTCTGCGTCGTTATGCGAGAGAGTTTAGAGATCCTGTCACAAAGAAATCAATTTATAAGCTTCTATTCAGGTCAAAATTGGAGTACGCGTCAATAACTTGCAATCGAATTTATTCTCATTATTCCAAAGAATTGAAAGAATAAAATTTGCTTAGCAACCTCTTAACTTTAATGAGCCTTTTCCGTCCTATGAAGCCCTTTATACAAATGTTTATAAATATCAAATCTCTTGCCTCTAGACGTATCATACAATCGTTGATGTTCATGCATGATATAATTTGTGGAGATATTAATTTTTCTGATTTGCTTTCATTATTCGATTAACCTTCATCTCCTAATCAAAAAAAAACTTACGTTTCCCACCCCGCGTCCTGCGGCTACTCACACATATGGAGTTTGTTTATATTTTGCGCCAATAAAATTATTCTTGGTAGGAAAGAAAGTATTTATAGTGGTTTCAAACTATGGTTGTAACCTCTTGCGAGGCTCTGAGGATTCGCAAGGTTACGAACTGCTAGAACATCGCATCCCATATTGTTAAAAGTAAAGATGATCAGTTCTTCTTAAGCCTATTTGTGCATTGCAGAAGTTTAGTTCCCACCATTGCCAGACCGTGAGGCAACAAATTTTGACCCAGATTGTAAGACAAGAAAAATTGCGCATCACATTGTTAAACCAAGAACCAGACGTTCACCTTAATTTTTTTTCGCTACACCATCACTTCGTTTTCCTTAGTGCGGTTAGGTCCTCTTAACATAGCCAGTTATAAGCAAACCAATAGCCAGAATTTTATACGATATCTATTAGAAAGATATGTACATATGTGCGAAACTTGCATCTTCCAAAAAATCAGGTAATTTGCTTATCAAATCGAATAACCTGGTTAAGGCATTCAAATGTCTTGCTCGACATTATCACTCTGAAAATAGGAGGTCGATATTTACTATCAAAAGTCGCCCATGAGGGTAAGAAACGTAAGTTTTAAGATACATATTTCGCAAAAAGATAATATTTTTGCATCGAATTTCAGATTTTTTTTTTCATATTGATAGGATATGAATTGTACAAAAGTTTTATGAACTTCGTTTAAAAAATTACGTTCAAATAATTATTGGCAAACTTTGTTTTGTGTGATTTTTCACACAAGAAGTAGACGAAGGATAATTTGAAAATTGCTAAATTTAATTACTTAAATTGTTCCACTAGGGATCTTACTGCTCATTCCAGATCTCTATTTTTTCTAAAATTTGATCCAATTATCTCTAATTATATAATTTAGTCTCCAAGTTTTTATTGTTAACTTGGTTGTCAACATGTAGTATGAATGGTTTCATAATCCGAAATTTAATAAAGAAACTAAATTTTATACCGCCGGGTGGCAAATAAAATATTTCCAAGAAAATATTTCGCTTTACATAAGTTGGTGTGCTTAGTGCCATACTACGAGTATTGATGAATGCCCATTGACTCGCAGCCGAAAGTGAGTTTTGCGCCACTAAACTTTTATCGTAGCCCTGAATAAGTAAAAAACTTGAATATATGCAAATCTGCACACATGTCTACAATATATACATAGATGCGAATGTGAAACCGTGGTGGCATTTATGAATAAGAAAGGTTTCAACACCAACAACTGACTTTGAATACTTCGTTAAGATGTCATTCATTCGGTTAGTCAGTCAGTCAGTCAACCAATCAACAAGCGGGTCAGTTTGATTTGGTTGATTGGCAGGTCAACGAGGTGGTCACTTTAGCAGCTTGTTAGGCTCATAGCGGTTTCGAACTGTGCGTGATTGAACGCACTATATATATGTACGTATGTTTTGTATGTATGTGTGTTTCTATCGAAATGCTCTTATGTTTTATGGCACGTATTTTCCAGATAAACTTTGCTTCACTGAACATAACGGCGTCGAGCCAAATTATGCAAATAATTTTATTCTACATTTTCCTGTTGCCTTCTAAGTTTTTACAATGAAAAGGATGTTTAATGGAAACACTCCTCATTAAAGTCTCGAATTTAGGCGATTGGTCACAATATATTTTTTGGATAGGCCCGTATGTAGCCAAAATATTGTGGTGAAATCAGTCGAGAGACCAGAAATATGTACAGCAGACGAGACAACTATAGCACAATCACATAATCACAAAAGATATAGACATATATGTATACCAAAATTCTTAGAATTAATAGCGAAATTGATTAGGTCATGTCCGTCCGTCGGATAATTTGAGTATATGCTGAGCTATCTTAACGAAACTTGGTGTACCTCAAGGCACTTTGGTATCGAAAATGGGCGTAATCGGACAAAAGACCGCGCTATTTCAGTAACTATTGCAGATAATTTACTCAAGTTTTATACATAAGGTTGGGTTAAAGGAAGGAATATGCGTGCACATTTTTTTTTTTTGGCAAATGGGCGTAGCTCCGCGCGCTATTTAAGAAAATTGTATAGCTCCGAAACTCTGCCAAATTTGGGGTACATATTGCATATCAAGGCAATGAGCAAAATTTCGAAAATTGTTAAAAACAACGCGATATTTCGGTAGACATATTACATTTAACGCAAGAAAGCAAAATTCCAAAAATTCATACAACGGTCATTTCCAAAGATCAGAAAAAAACGCAACATATAAGTAACTTTTAAAATGAATTTGCTTAAATTAATATTTAGAATGAGGTTGCACAAAAAAACATACGGAATGAAAAAAAATGGCAAAAGGCGTGACACCACCATAGTCTCAAAAATTATGCCATCAAACTCCACCAAATTTGAAGCATACATTTCAAGTCAATAAGCAAAATTTTGACAATTGTGAAAAGTGTAAAAATCATACAGAGACTATGTCATATAACGGTATTAAACAAAAATAAAAAAAAAAATCTGATATTTACAAACTATATTATGCATTTCCACCGTATAGTTGAGAATATAAGACGAATTCAAATTTTCTCTTCCATGGAGGTGTCGCACCGCCCACCTTTCCAAATTTGTATATACCCTATGGTTGGTCCAGGGATTACTTGATCCTACTGTGAATATTACATAAATATCGCTTCAGTAGTTTGGACTCCAAGGCAGTACCCTCATACACTATTACGGCTTGGCCAATTTTGATGAAATTTTCAGGAAATCTTTAGAATTTTTGATCTCGGTCTGCGGGCGGAGGGGCGTGTCAAAATCCAATTTTCATATTGCACCATCAATGAGATATACATATTGTTATTTTTTATGCTCTTTTTAATCTTATTTTTTTTTTTTTTTTTTGAAAACCGTTATCATGTGCTTCAAAACGAGATATCAAATTCTTAAATCGGTTATGTAGTTCCGTAGATATTTACAAAAAACCTATGTTAATAATGATTCAATATCAAAATTTTAAAACTTTCGAAATGTTGCATTCAAAAATCCGAGTTTTCGGTTTATTTACAAAATATTTACATCATTCGATAACACAAGATATTCCGTGCTTACTAAGGTGCAACATTGTACAATAAGTTAAAAATAATAGTTGATTTACTACTCACACAATTACACATCTTCCCGCTACGACACTGATTTTACATTCGGTTGTAGCAATGCTGTACTTCGTGTACAAAATTTTAAAACTTTGCACTTAAATATTTCAGAAATGAATGAGCTTATTTTTACTTTAAGTAAGTATCTTTATAGTGTTAAGTGCAAGCATTATTTTAAAGAAAGTTGCATCCCAATCCGTTCAGTAGTGTCCGAGATTAGTGTATAGATTATCAATCGATGATAAACAACTTTGTGTACTCTTCAAGAAAACGCGAAAGGGCATCTACGTCTAAAGCCGCAGAAACGGAAAGAGAACGCGAATCACATCTTCAGCAAATGCGTGACAGACAGTCTAGAGCTGCTGAGACACCACCCCAACAGCATGTCGAAATACTTGATGCCAATCGCTCCCGAATGGCTCGATCAAGAGGAAGATTCAAAGGCGAAGACGTACTTATTTCACGAATTCCGATGATTTCCAACGATTTACCATTCCAATTCAAGCGGCTCCCATTCCCTTTGCGTATTGCACAAGGCCAATCATTGACTATTATTGCTGGCTTAATTTTGAAAAATTCATGTTTTTCACACGGCCAATTGTATGTGGCTTGCTCCCGAGTTGGCACGGCAAAAAAATTATACGTTTTTACACCAAATAAAAAAACAAATAACATTGTCTATCCGCTGGCCTTAAGATGAAGAAATAAATAAATATAATTTCTAATTTGCCTTAAATAGATGCGTTTCTTTTTTGATTGCGCTCATATCTACACCATATGTGATTTATTCTGTAAAAAAACTTTATGATAGGTATACCATGGATTTTTATTTAAAGACCGTAAATTTCGTTAAAAGCTCAATTTAAATCGCGTGTTAATACAACACTAATGTTTGCTTAGGGCCAGCAACGCGGACCGGGTCAGCAAGTTATAAATAAAATTAACTTTAAAATAAATACCTGTCTCTTAACACTTTGAAATTTGGGATTTTATTCTATTAAGCGAGTTTAGAATAGATATCGTGAACCGGAAAAGGAATAAACGAGCTATTTCCATGGCTTCTTCAATTGAACTTTGGGGAATGAAAAAAGTTGTTATGAGCGAAAATTTTTAGAAGTTATTCTATTTAAACATATTAATTTTTACGTGCTGGTGCTTTAAACGAACTCAGCTTCCCTATCGAAAGCAGAACTTCACGATATTCTTAGTAATGACATTTGTAATCAGAAAGTCATAACTTTTGGGGATTTTAATCTATGCCTAAAGTCTACTGAGAATATAATAAAAAAGTTTCTTAAAGAAAGTAACTTTAGATCGCTGTTAGATGTGGAATGTTCTGGTACACCGACAGGGACGCAAATTGACTGGGCGTTTTCAAATTTGGATGGTAATATGATTAACGCAATTAGTTATGAAACGATTCACAATTACCAAATAGTATTTGCATTTTTGTCTTTGACTAAATTCCCGTATTTTTATTTTAAAAATAGCATTAGTAAATTTTATATATTAAAAAAATATTTTAAATATAATATTTTAATATAGCGAATAAAACAATACTTCCTTAAGTATCTAACTGTACGTATACACATACATTAAAAGCATACCAATTTGTTTTAGGTTGTATTTAAATAAAAAAATTCATTTAGTTTCTCAAACTGAAGTTTGCTAGAATCACTGGTTTAATTGAAATAAAACTTGCGCCTGGTATTTAAAGTTTGTAGCCTCTTCATTACTTGCTATGCCTATATCTTGTTTGAGTCAAAAAAATAAACAAATTAAGTTGACCCACAAAACACGTTGGCTCAAAAACTGAACTGCTACTGGTAAATTTAGCAAACTACATATATTTATTTTTCTTAGTGAAAATAAGTCAATGCCGTGCAAGAAATGATTAAAATTAAGATGATGAATCAAAAATTGTAGTATGTATATAAGTAATTTGTTTATTTTTTCTTTATTTCAAAGCCTCCGTAAAATATTCCACATATTCCACATATTCCTTTTTCCAATCCTATCCTTTATATGAAACTTGAGTAAATTATCTTTGACAGCTACTGAAATATAACATTATTTCGATTTTTACGAAACACCTTACGTCGGCGTGGTTATTATCCGTTTTTCCCCATTTGCAATGCGGGCGGACGTACAGACAGCCAGGTATTGCTTAATTCATTTTTATTTTCATTCTGAACATTTTGATACATATTATCTATTTCGACTATTTTTGGGCTGATACAGAAAGCCGTTAAATGAACAATATTATTATAACCTAGGCACTGGTATAACACAGCTATAAGAAATAATTAGGGTACAATTTCAATTGATTAAATATTTAAAGACTTTCTATAGCTTTTTCTAAATCGCTTGCACTTTGAAACTGTCGCCTACTTTCCCTCTTTCTCTGCTTTTCTATTTAACAACTCTTCTTAATTTTCGTTAAAGGATTAACACTTTCTTTCCATAATCCTTTTACCCTTCACCGTCTCGGTCTACTTTCATGTTTGCATTTCATTAGCTTTTATTATTTTGACCCAACTCAATTCCACTCACCACAAAACAATAACAATCACAAACATGTCCATTATTTGTTATGACTATATGCAAATTTGAATCTGCATATAATCTACGCTAAGGTTTCGGAAATTCAATTTGTAGGCGTGTAAAAACTTGAAGTTGATTTCTCCGACTTGAAAATTTTCTAATTAATTAGTTAGAAACCCATAATTGGCTTCTTGCTATGAAGGTGTGTGCTACAATTCTAAATAAAATTTGAATAACAACTCTTATCTTCTATTTGACTGGCCACAGACGGAATTTAATTTCTGCTAATGGATATAACAAATTTCATATATCTAAAATCAGTTTGTTTTTGTTGGGTTTTGTAAGTGAAAACAGTACCAGTACTGAATACTTTTAGGTTTTAATAAGATTTTTTTAATAGTAATAGGGACATAGTTTGGATTAGTAGTTAACTAATATCATTTATTTATTTCTACAAAGGTGTATTTAGAAAAAAAACCAGTCATTTCAATTTATTAATAATCGGGGGGCTATGTAATTATCTTTCCTCTATTCTGCTATCATAAATTAAAACTCTAATGGTGTTTTCCCGTTTTCTCTTCATGGACTGCTAATATATTTTATATCGGGTCTTTCAATAGGAACGCACAAAAGTTTTTTTTTAATAAAACAAAAGCGAATTGGAATATGAATTAAATTCTGCATTCCTGTGAAAGTGCATTCGATGCCATTATGTACGGAACTCGATTTCTTTCGCATGGGCACCACGGGCACGCTTGCAGAATCCCAGACACTGAACCCAATTTTCGACGGTTTTCAAGCATAAATCGGTCGATACTGCTTCAATTTCACGTTCGATATTCGTACGAAGTATATCAATCGTCGCTGGCTTTTTGGCATAGACTATAGACCTGACGTAGCTCCACAGGAAATTGTCTAACGGCGTCAAATCGCACGACCCAGGTGGCCAATTGACTGGGCCATTTCGTGAGATAACACGTGCACCAAACTTGGTTTTCAATAAATCGATTGTGACATTCGCTGTGTGGCTTGTGGCGCCGTCTTGTTGAAACCACTTTATTGCCCAAGTCCATATCATCCAATTCGTGCCAAAAATATTCGGTTATCATTGAGCGGTAGCGATTCCATTCACAGTAACGTGCCGGTCTTGATCATCATCGCCGACCCATAAACCGCACCAAACCGTAATTTTTTCGGGATGCAATGTTGACTCATGGAGTACGTGTGTATTGCTGCCTGTCCAATAACGCATATTTTGCTTATTGACGAAGCCATTCAGCCAGAAATGACGACGACCATAAATTGAGAGCTACGTTAAAGTTGAGGCCATTGACTCGGAATTTCGGTAGTAAATTTTAATAATTTCGACTCATTGTTGGATCGTATATCTATCCCTGATGAAATGGCAAACCTTACTCAAAAGAGCAGGAAAAAATATGGCGTCGTTTGCTGTCACTATCGGTCTACTTTTGTAGCTTCTCTATTGAAAAATTTTTAAAATTTAGTTTAGTGGTTCCGCAGCTACTAGATCGCACAACACTCGGGGTACTCGTACTCGTGTCCCACTAGTTTTTATATAAAAAATATGTAGTTGTTTAACAATGTTTTATTGTAGAATTTTATTAGGGATTTTTAGTCTAAGGTATAAATTGGAAACGATCTGCGCCGGTCTGGTTAATGAATGATGGAATACAAATATTCTTCTGTAGTTGAAATTTAAATAGAACCACAGAAATAATTACATTAGCATTATATATATTGTTAATAAAAATAGTTTTCCTGTATTAAAATGATTCCGAAAAAGAAACAACTAAATGAAAAATGCCAAAAAACTATAATTAACCAGTTAGCAATTTTTGTGACTGAAAATTAAATAAAATGTTTGAGACATAATTTTGATTGAATTTTTGGTTAAGGAAACGAGCCGAACTTATCACGCTATCCATTCCCACAACAAATCCGAAAAGTTTGTGCTCATTATGTCATACTGCTCCCGAACACCACGGAAAGGATATAGTTGTTGTTCATGAACAGTGACTTTGACTTTTGTTACGTAATTGGTATGTAGAATGATAATGAGCATAAAAAACAAAATATCAGCTATTGCTGCTGCTTTGTTAATTTGTTTTCGTTGCTGGTGCATTTTTAGGTTATCAAAATGAATACAGCGCGAATGATTCTATAACGGGCATACCTTTTGGTCTTTCTACTGGACCATTGTTTGCAGATTTCAGTGAGTTGTCTGTTCGAAATCTGGGAATTGGTAACTGAACTTCTCCTAAATCTTCTAACCTCTTGCTGTTCCTCGCGAACAAGTCACTATACTACACTGTCGTGAAGTAAGCAACTCATCATCGGTCATTTTAACTTTTATAAATTTAACTTTGTTGCCGAATAATATAAAGGTCAGCATAAAGTTTAATAGATTTTCATAACAATGCGTTCAACTGTAACTAACCTCGATTTTTTTCCAAACTGCTGTATCTCACATTTTGCAGACATCAAAAGCATACGATGGGGTGTCCCAAAGCTTAAGAATTGATCAAAATATTACACAAATTTGTATTGGTCTCATATTTTTTTTCCTGTATTGAATATTGTTTATCTTTTGAATATATATTCACATACAGCTACATCGAGAGTTCCTTTATACGTTTTTTTAAGTTTCCTATTCTTAATGATTTTCAGAAATGATTCAGTGAATTTTTCATACTTTGCGACCATTTTTAAGCAGGTGAATTAAAATTTTAAGGATGAACAGCTTCTCGGATATTGAAATTCTCCAAAACAATCTAAAAAAATTTGTAAATTTATTGCAAAATTCGATTAGCACTTTTTTGTTATACTAGGGTTGCCTTTTATATTTTGCGCCTTCGCAACACTACATGTGATTAGCTGTAATTAGATATTATTATCGTAAAGTTTGATATTTTTTGGCATAAACTTGCATATAACGTTTTCACTTACTACGAGTTTTATTTGTGTTTATTTATAGTGAGTATAAAAATTCATATTGCCTAAAAATGAAATTAACCCGTAAACATTTTCGTGCGATGATTTACTACGATTTTCGACGTGGATTATTGAGACAGGAGTGCATCAATCAACTTACTTCTACTCTTGGTGTTGAATCACCACACTTAGCCACTGTGAAACGATGGTACAACGAGTTCCTACGTGGCCGCCAATCTTTGCAGGACGAATTTCGTGAAGGTCGTCCAAAAACGGTGGTTGTGCCAGAAACAGTCGATGCTGTGCGTCAACTGATAATACAAGATCGTAATGTGACATATCGCGAGATAGAGACATCCTTGGCCTTGGCTTAGTGGGACCAGCATACATTCAATATCGCATGAACATTTGGCCGTAAAGAAGATTTGTTCTCGTTGGATACCGCATAATTTGATAATTGCCCAAAAAAGAAAGGACTCGTGTCGATTGGTGTAAAGAAATGTTGAACAACTTTAGGCGCGGTGGATCAAAGTACGTCCATGACATCGTAACAGGTGACATATCTTGAATCTATACATATGAGCTGGAAATAAAGCAGCAATCGACTGTATGGGTGTTCCAAGACGAGCCTAATCCAACAAAAGTTGTTCGCGCAAAATGCACCTCAAAGCAAATGGTCGCCTGTTTTTTCGGAAAAGCTGGTCATGTCGCAACTGTTCCACTAGATAAACTTAAAACGGTCAGTTCTGAGTGGTATACAACCATTTGTTTGCCAAAAGTTTTTTGGAGAATTAAGGAAAACCAACCGCCGAAGACAAATAATTCTTCACCAAGACAATGCGAGCTCTCACGTATCGATTCACACAAGAGAGTTTTTGAGGACTCGAAAGGTCGAAATGATAGGTCATGCGTCTTACAGCCCTAATTTGGCACCTAATGATTTCTTTTTATTCCCGAACATCAAAAAAAAAGCGAGGTCAATGTTTTTCAACGTCTGAAGGAGCTGTAGAAGCCTTCAAACAGCTCGTTTTAGAGGTATCCTCTTCTGAGTTGCAAAAGTGCTCTGAAAACTAGTTCAAGCGAATGCAGAAATGTATTGACTTGGATGGAGAATATTTTGAAAAACAATAAAACTATGTTCCTTAATATTTGACTGTGTTTTCATTATTATGCGCAAAATATAAAAGGCAACCCTCGTATGCAATGTTTTCAACTCTATAAAATTGAAGGCATTGAAATTATTTTTTATGCATTGCTGACATTCACTTAACTATTCACTGACTACAGCGCTATAAATATAAAGTACCCTATACGAAAAAACTTCACTATCGCATAAGATCAAAACTATAAAATATTTTTATAATTTGGAATCGAATGTTTGAGTTTATAACAATAGGTACATGGCAACAATGCCGTTTTGTATCGAATTAAATTTGAAATGCCCATTTCATACCAGCCGTTTTATAAATTTCAAAACTCTCTACAGTTGAAGATTAAGCTCAAAACTGGTATTTAGTAAAATATTGTCTATGGAGGTATAGGCTTTGCCTCTCGAAAACTTAATATTTCATCAACATCTCTGGTTGCTGACCTGTGTTAACTCAAGTATGTTCAAAATGATAGGGCATTTAAAAATTTATCACAATTTGGTCAAGTTGTCTTCAATAGGTACAAAAATATCTCGCATTTCCGATTTTTACAATTTTCGAAATTTTAATTACTGACTTAAAATTTAACCTACCCAATTCGATAACAGTTGAGGGAATAGTTTCGGCGGAGATACCTCTATTTCCTCTATTTACTCTAAAATTTCCAAAATTCTTTAATTCTGTATATTTTCTATACAAATCCCAATTTGCACATTCAATTTGAGTAAATTGTCTTCAATATTTACTTAAATATTGGGTTTTGTGTTTTTGTAAACTACCGTTCAATGAGAAGTGGACGTAGATTTTATCTGACCATTACTGTTTTCGAAATTTTTGCTTACCCTCTTAGAATGCAATATGTGTGCTATATGTGGTAGAATTTGATAGAGTTGTCTTGCAGGTATACCACTTGTCTCTAACGTAGGTGGAGCCATGTTAAAAAAAAAAAAAAAATTCGAACACTATCCATTACTAAGTTTTTAAATCCATTATCATTTGTTTTGCATACTTCAAAGTTGAGGGCTTTGAAAAGCAATTAAATTGGTGAGTGGCAGATTGCTTGTCCTTTATATAATAAGATTTTTCATAGAATATTTGCTAATTCACGTTGCTAGTGTTTTAAAATGTATCTAACCCTGAACGTTTTACCACAAAGTGAGCTGCTACAAAATTGGCCATTTTAAATTCTCACAAATGTACCTACATATGTACATATTAATGTAAGTGTATAGTAAAATTAATATAAAGCGAGCATCCATTGCAATATAAAATAGGCGCACATTCTATTTAATTTCTAAGTCAGCTGTCAGAGAGAATAGTAAATCATGCTTTCAATTAATGAAAATGTCATTTCATTATACGTTACTTTATTTTATATTACATTTGACTCTTTACTGCTTTCATTTTCACTAAAAGCTTTCTTTATTTATTTACCACACTTTAGCGGTTAGATGTCCAAACCTGTAGTGCGATTCACTAACTTTAAACGGTACGACAATTGTTATTTTTAGCGGCAATATTTGCCGTTTGCACTAACGATTGTGCGATTCACTAACTTATTCTTAACGACACTTAACAGCTGTTTCGTTGTATTTATTCAAAGTGATAAAGAGTGGCATCTCAGTCAAACTAAATGCCAAAATAAGCGAAAAGCACAAAGAGGAATAAAAAAAAACAAACGAATGCCTGCTGCCAAATATAAATTTGAGCGATTTTGTTATATTTCATTAAAGTGAAATAGATATTAGTATGTTTCAAACTACAAACACTTAAAATTCTTTATATATGTATATTGCAATGATCCATTGTAGCAGAATTCCGGACTCTTCTATGAGTGTTTTGTTAGAATAGTCATCAATTCGACTCCAAGGAATATGCGGAATAACCTGCAAATATGCCATGGTTATCGTTTTCAAACTTCGCGTTGTGCTCCAGCGTATTTAGGATTTACATACATACATATATATAATTTTTTTTAATTATAATCATTTATCTATATATTAAAACTAACCTATATTTTTGTTTTTATACATGGATCCTTGTAAAAGTTTGCTTTTACCATTTGCATATTAATTGAATAGTAGATGTGGTGGTTGGCATAAGCCTTATCATGATTCCTTGGTAACAAAATTGATATGTGCGTGGAATCGACGGCTCCAATACAGCCTCCTACAAAGGCAGACGACGCCGAAGCAAACATTTCTTTAGCAGAATGGCGTTCCACTTGGGTCATAGAAAACCTCACTTTCTGGTAAAACAACGAATCATTGATTGCATCCGTTACGCGATGAATGCCGGCTTACGGAAAACTGGCTCATGGATATTCCCCATTGTTCACCTACGAGTCGTTGATAGCAACCAGTTGCGAAGAACCTTAACGCCGCTAGAACCTACCAATATAAAAGTAAAATTTAAAATTGCATACAGGCTTAAAGATTACACGAGCTACCTGTTTCTCAGTTGATATTGCTGTTATTCTGGATCCTCTTATTTGGTTATCAAGCTGATAAATTAGGTATTCAGCCAAGTCTGGAGTTAACCGATACAGTTTTTGAAAGTCTGTTGCATTTAGATGAAAGGGATTGTCCACATCTCGGAGTAAACGTCGATCCACTGTTGGAGCGCTTACTTCTTCATCACCTCGTGATAAATCATATGCCAAATATTTAAACGACATTATTTAATGTTCGTTTTTTAATTACAAGAAAACAAATCACTGAATTTAAAATTTTTCTTTTATTTAAATTGAAATCACGAATTTCACTTTTCTCGATTGAGTTAACAACATAAAATTTGTTGTCGTTTAGTTGTCGGTTATTGACTAGCTAACATCAACAGCTGATTCGACGAATGCGAAAATCGTTAAAAAATGGCTACTGAATAGCAGGGTCGCTAAAATTTTGGTTAAGTTGAGTTAACCAAACGAATATCTTTAAAATAAGTTAGTGAATCGCACTACTGGTGTGGTTGGTTGCCAATTTTACACACCTGAAACGAGTATAATTTATATGTAGATGTCACGTAAGTCTTGGCCCGATATAAATCTTAAGGCCGGCCAACACTAATCTCATTTGAGTTGCCCTGACGTTTGCAACGTAAAATGTTAATTTTTTTAGCAGAAACGTACACAGAACGTTTTACAGCATGAGCGGGATTTGTATTGTTTACAGTTATCTCAAAGCTACAAGTATTCAGCATTGTGTCGTCATGGCTTTGCGAGAAGGAACAGAGTTATGTTGGAGTATCACCACGCCCATTATTTTTACAGGGTTTCGTAACTGCTTTCTTTCATCCATTTTTGTTTCGGATCTGGTTAATGGTTTTTTTTTTGTCAAAACCAAAGTGCAGGCGCTTTAATTATTAAATAATTTTATAATATTAAATGCGTTCAGTTCTCAACGATATTCGGGTGCTATTAATCTCATGGCTTTTAAAAATTGGGCTTCTTTAAGATAGCTGCGAGTCTTTAATTCATATGTTAAATTTTTCACTTCTATTCATAATCTAAAACAAATAAATACATATGTATAAGTAGATATGTAATGTACATATGTTTGAGAGTGTTCTCAAACAGAATTTACACTGTGAATAACTGTATTTTCCCTTCAGCTGTCTTAACGTTTTTGTTTTTTTATGAACCTGTCATTTCGTTCTTCAGAAGTTTACTTGATTTTCATTTTCCCTGAATTTTAGATTTCTCTAGCCCAAAAAGTGAAAATTATAAATTTGTGTGGTTTTTATTTTATTTTAATAGATATGCAGATATGAAATTCCCGTTAAAGTGCATAAAAAGGAAATGTAGTTTTGTGGTTTTGATAGAAAACTCTTTTTTGGGTTCATGTATATTTTGTACATGTCTAAAAAAAATGTCAAATTAAATTTCATTTATTTTATTT
Source organism: Anomoia purmunda (assembly GCA_951828415.1). NCBI lineage: Eukaryota > Metazoa > Arthropoda > Insecta > Diptera > Tephritidae > Anomoia > Anomoia purmunda. The sequence goes on along the minus strand of OX639993.1, from coordinate 37,391,614 downwards.
GGCTAATTATATCAATTATACTCTGTAATGCGATGCGAATGTAAAAATGTTCGAATTCGCATTACCGGCACCTTGTAATCTGACATTCGCAGTCACATTGAGGCCTTTCGCAATTATTTTGCCCTTTCGCATTGGCAGCACTGTGTATTTCGAAAGCGAATGTCAACAGTCTATTTTATTCGCAATTTTCGTGCTACAGCAAAGGAGTAATCGCAACGCTTAAAAATGTAAGTTTAAAATGGAAATTATATACATGTATTGCATTAGTTTCGTATAATACATTTACATATTTTATAAAAAATATACAGGGATGGTGTGAGAGCGAAGCAAACGCAGAAACGACAATTTGAAATCCTTGTAGATTTCATGGTAACTCACCCGGAATTGGCCAAGGGGTTACTAAAGACGTCCAACGCTAAAACTGCATCCATAAATCTATGGAAGAGGTTAACTTGCCAGCTAAATGCAGCTGGACCACCGATGCGCGACATGGTTGGTTGGAAAAAAGTAATTTTAACGAAATATCTATGCGCACATTATTTTCAAAACTTTAATTACATTATTTAGGTTTGGGCTGACTACAAACTTCATTTGAAGGCAAAAATGCGCAGGAACAGGATAAATATTTCGGGTACAGGCGGCGGTCCATCTTCTTATTCCACGCTTACCCAGCTAGAACAGCAAGTGAGTGAGTTGCTGTCGATGGAACAATCAGTTACCGGGGTAACAGGTGCACGTCAGTTTGGTATAGCGCAGGCCGTGCCTGAAATCCCGATTGAAACTCCAGTGGGCCCAAATAGCAATGCAAATGATGCTATGGATAGCAACGATGAAGAAAATGAGGAAGTGCCAGCAATTAATGAGTTGCCTACTCCGCGCAAGAAGCAGAGTCTATTGGAAAAGCAGGTTAACAATCAAATTGAATACCAAAGAAACTCCACCCAAGTTTTAAGCAATATTAATTTAAATTTAAAGAAAATTTTTAAAACGATGAAAAAAATAATAAAATCGAGAAGAAAAAGTTGAAGCTAGCTGAAGAAAAATTTCTTCATAGACAAAAAATTGATCATCAAAATTTGAAACTTAATCTAAGCAAATTAGAAATTAAAAAAGAAATGTTGAATGTGGAAATTAAAGCCAATAACGCGATTTCAAAAATGCAATAACATGTAATTAGAAATTAATATAAGTGTATTCATGTACCTGTATCTATAAGTACCTATATATGTATATGTATATACATTAAATGCATGTATATATATAACATATTTTCTTAACCTTAATAAAGACTGAATTGATATTTTATTAATAAACACATTAATTTTTTATTTTATGTTATATTGAACATACATACATATTTAATACATACATACATATTTAATACATATTTATCAAAAATTTGAATGAATATATGTATATTAGTTATAAAAAAACTCTTGTATTTCAATTTAATTCAATAAAAAATATATTTATTGCAAGCTCATGTGGAATTGCGAGTGGCAATCATACAATTTTTTATTTGCTCTCTAATATTTTTTGCAATATTGGAAATGTTATGAGTTTCAATGTTTTCTACTATATTATTATGTGGCTCTTCTGTTTGCATTAAAATGTTTGTGGGCACTTCAACATTATACAAAATGGAAATATTGTGGAGAGCACAGCACACATTTAATATTTGAATAGCTTTTTCTGGAGCGTAATGGAGTTCCCTTGCAGCTAGCAGACACCGAAATCGTCCCTTCAATACACCAAATACGCGTTCTATTATTGATCTTCCTTTCGTTAATTTCTGATTGAAGAATAATTCATCAGAATTGTTCGCAGCATTTCGATATGGGGTTAACAGCCATGGTTCAAGCGGATATCCCGAGTCTCCTAGTAATTGCAAAAATACATTTTGTAATGCAAAGTTTAGTGAAGTAAAAGTAAGTATGAATTTGAAACTATAAGACTGTTCAGGGTTTGGTTACATCATCATAAGTTTTCATAAGTAAGTACGAATATATACATGTAAGGTAAGTAAATATGGTAAATATAAATATAAATACAATTCTTAATAATAATTAAGTTAAGTATCTATACATAAATATACACATACATACATACATATTTAATACATATTTTATTTTTTAATTATTATATTTTTTCTATTGAGTTTAAAGCATTTTACAAGAGGATACTTCATTAAAATAATACCCGATACACTTACAATATGTTGCATATTCTAAAACCTTACCAAGGATCCGTGTACAGGTATCTCCACTCTCGTAGTTAGCTTTTAAGTAAGCGCGTTCTCTTGATAAATTCCACACATGGGAATCATGCGACGAACCACCATGTCTTCCATTGACGGCCCTTATCTGCATGTTATGATCACAAATCTAAAGCAAAAAATAATTTTTTTTTAGATATATATACGTTTATTAGATTCATACAACTAGTACACCCTTACCACCATTGCATTTAAGCTATGCTTCAATTTCCGATTGAAAAATAGGTGCTCATTTTTTGATGGTCTTATTAATTGTATATGTGTGCCATCTACAACGCCAATTACTCCCGGTATACCGGATGCCAAATAAAAACTTCTGCCGGCAGCAACTTTCTCTTCGCTTGTCATTGAGAAAACTATATGCTTTGGACATAACCTCTTCTCGATAGCGTTGCAAACCTCGTGAATGCAACTACTGACCGTTTGCTGTGCCAATCCCATGTGGCGGTCTTGACCAACGGAATGTTGGTAAGCACCTTGAGCAAGAAACTTCAAGGTAGTTGCAAGTTTGGTAATTTCATTGACTGCGTGGGACCTTTGCGGAGCTTTTAAGTCGCTTTTTATATTGTCCAGCACATATATAAACGCTTCCTTGCTGAGGCGAAAATTTTGGATGAAGCTATAGACATGGACATTGAATTATGTATAATAATATAATATAAGAATGAAATCATTTAGTACCTTTTTTCGCTCAGGCTCAAAATGTTTGAATGATCCCTGATCATTCTTCGTTCCACTCTTTCATATTTGTACAAATCCTCCCATAACGCCAAGAAATCCATTTTCAGTTTGTAACTTAAACCGCTCAATTATTATAATTATATTTGTTTTGTTTTCTTTTTCTTTGACATTTCTGTCAGTATTGTCAACTTAACTAGAAATACCCGAAAAAATTAAATGGGCAACATTGTTACTGATGCGCAAGCAATCTAGAGTACTAAAAGATTTTCGCATCGCATTTCATTTTCGTATCGCATTGCTTCGCGTATCGCATTACAGAGTAGCACCCCAGAACTCTTGTTACTTTTACCTGCAGAAAAAAAATACTATAGAGTGATTTTATAAGCATCTGATACGCCAGAACCCTATAATTATAACAGTTGTTTCATTAACATTTCGCTTAGTTAACTGATATAGAAAAATAGACGTATTATTCGCGGAAATAAGAGGAAGGCAGATTTATGTATTTGAGTGCGAAGAGCTTGAGATACTAGCTGACAAGAAAAGCACGCAAACAGTTTTACCGAAAGTGAAGTATTTAAATTCGAATTCTTGAAGAACAACAAAGCCGACCTGGTTACTGATGTTCAAAGCACATATAAATTGTGGAAGGAACATTTCTCTACATTACTAAATGGTGACAGCGAAAGCGTCGCCAAAGAAGATGAAGTTCTTGAGTTCCAAATCGCTTACGAGAACATTAACATCCCCTCACCTGACCTCAATGAAGTTTATGGATAGCAGTAACGAAGTTTGAGAATAGCAAATCCACTTGCGTTGATGGATTACTTCCTAATCTGTTCAAGCATGGCGGCGAATAGCTGGTAAGGTGCACGCACCAGCTCATTTACAGAATGTTATCAGGAAAATGCATTCCCGCCGATTTAGACTTAAGTTTGCCCTGTCCAATCCACAAAAAGGGTGATCCTCCAATATGCACCAAATATCGTGGGATCAGCTTCCTTAATTTTTCATTTTCGGTTCCATCGAGCGTATTGTGTGAAAAAAAGAAACCAACTCTCAACGAATTGACTGGAACTTATCAGCGTGATACCAGCTCCATCCGGGTTCCGAAATATGCCTCCATGCCGTTTTATACCAAACAAAGTTTCAAACAGAGTCCCCCTCTATTGTGGGACTTCTTAAACATTCGGGAATGTTGCAGAATCCATCTTAGAATTGGTTTTTGTCGGAAATGTGAACCGATATCGATTTTATTTGGTGTCATAAAATATTGTATAGGAGTTCACTTTTATCATGTGACATGAACATAACCAATATTTAAATCATGTGTTGAAATTTATGTACGTTTATTTGTAAACTATTCAAAATTGCTATAATAGTTAAACATTTTTGACAATAAAAACAGCAAATAAGATAAATGTATTTTAAATATAATATTATAGTTCACAAGAGGAAACCTGACCTTTCAGAATGCAATATGGGTGTCACGGAATTCGAAATGACGTCGCAAATATTCTTTATACTTTTCGTTTATTTATTAGTAAATTTTTAGGTACGCAAGACCATTTTGCCTTTCGTTATTTACTATGAGTAAATTTCTACAAAAACCTGGTTGATTCTTTAACAAAAACCATGCAAGTCGAGGTTAAAAACTTTCTGAAAAATGTATAAAACTTTAACAAATTAAAAAATGGGCATTTCAAGTATCACACAATTTTTGTTAACTATTGATCATTTTGTATGCATTTATAGGGGCATCATGTTCATAGTGAAAAGAGAATTGAATTTTGGACAACATATATGTACCTACATTTTATAAGTAATACCTGCTACCTGCTACAGAATACAAAAAAGCAAAAATAAGCAAAAACGATAGATTTTGTATGACCGCTAGAGGAAGAGGAAAGCCTCCTCTACATTGGATTCACTTGGAGTCTCTACATGGTGCCACTTTAAACAAAGAAAAGGAGCGCCTGGGGTGTTATATTGCCTACGCGGCTATAGCACCAGTGAAGAAGATGAAGAAACTATTTGAGGATGTACGACTACAAGGCGTTCTAATAGATAACAGTAACTTAAACACAATTGTTGTTAGCAATTTGGCTTCTTTTTAAAAAGCTTTGAGATTTTTTTTCTGCTAAATCTCTCAATAAATTTAATGCAGCATAGTTCAAAAAATTACATTAAATCATTTTTATTTTTTAGTTTTTAAATTGTTACAAAATTTAACAGAGATAAAATTGTTCTGAATACATTGTATTGATGAAAATAAAAAATTGTTTTTAATAACAAAATTGTTTTAAATGAGCACTCAAATATGTGCAAAGCACTTTTCAAGTAGTGCGTAGTTCTTCACTGTAAAAAAATAAAAAAATAAAAAGCCTCGCATGAAGTTGTGCTTTATAAAAAGTATAATGGTTTTCAAGGCACATGCAGACAGTTAGATAAAATTTAATTGATAACTAAGATTTAAAGCACTTTTTTGCAGGGAAATTTGTATATATTGGAAGGAGACTTTGAGTTGTTGATTTTTTGTATTTAATTAGTATTTATGGGTACTTACTGCCAAACCGATAGAAACAAAGAATTATGTTTTGTAGTTATATGCCTTATAAATTGTATTACTAGTTTTTGAGTATATCACTTCCTTTCAACCCTACTTTCATCTTCAAAATAAACGACCAATTCCAACCTAATAAAGACGCGAATCTTTAGAGAAGAATGAAGCCATAGTACATTTTTTTTTTGTTATTTAGACTATTATTTCGAGTTTTTTCTTCAACAGCTTGATTGCGATGCCCGTTTTTCGTCTTCTATTACGCATTGCATACAATATCCAATTCTGTTTCCATACTTTACGAGGTCTCATTGTAGCACAGTTTCTTATGATATTAAATTTTTACACCTAAAAACAAATTTGGTATTGAACACAAAATATTTTTAAGAAATATTTAAACATATAGTTTCGCGCGTATTTTCACAAAACAAAATGGGTTATTAATTTTTTTATTTATTTTGGTGCGTACGCTTACTGAGAACATAGAGGATTAATGCAACCCCGATAGGAAATCGCAAAGAAATAAAAGTCACGCACTCTAAGATGGAAGTATTCACCCAACGAAATACTTTAAGAACAAATATGAATTTGCCCTACATAGAGCAAAGCTGTACTATCGGCTTAGCGTGAAAAACTGAGTTTTTATTGGATTGTTTTTTTTACCAGCCTTCAACATTAAAACTAATTTTTAAAAGTTTTTTAACAAGATATTATTATGGGGCACAGTTCTGCAATGTACATATTTCTTACCAACACCCTGACTGGTCAGAGACCTGAATCTCAACGGCCTGTTTTGAGTTTTATTTATTACTACTACTATTTTGACTAATTTCTAAGCTATTCTTACTAATGCTACTAAAAATTACTGCTACTATTTTTCACTAATTTCTACTACTATTTTTACTCATGCTACTACTAATTACTACTACTATTTTGATCAATTTTACTTAAATTTGTACTAATGCTACTACTAATTGCTGCTACTATTTAAGGAATTTCTACTACTATTTTTATTAATGCCATTACTAAATACTACTGCTATTTCTACTAATGATACTACTAATTACTATTACTATTTGATGAAACTAATTCTCTTATTCTGACTTATTTATACTACTAATACTACTACTTCGCAATACTACTACTATTTTTACAAATTTATTTTGACTAATGATACTAATACTATTATTGCTAATGTTACTACTAAGTACTACTAACCATTATTACTACTTCTAGATACTACCATAAGTATTACTACTGCTATTTACTATTAACGACGAAGGGCTACCACTACTACTGCCATATTTAACTCTCTATCTCTTTGTAGAGTCTGCCCAGAAGTTTTACTTCTGGCTCGCGCATTTAGATGTATGCGTGCTTTGATTCTAATTGATGTATGTTACTTTTATTTTAAAATTTGGATAGAATCCCGCCCAAAGGTCAACAAACGCTTACAGGTATGGTAAATATAGTTGAACTTTATGTTATTGTACTCAATCTGGATATGGTGAGTTTATATCTGATTGTGAGAGATCACAGCGCGAGTTGTACTGACGATGCAAATATGGTTATTTACTATAACGCTCTTTCAATAACAGGACGAATATAGTATAAAAATAATTTGGTTTATTGGGTATGAAAAATTCAACAACAGAAAAAGTGTAACAGCCCTTTTGCGTTTGGTTGACGTACACTTTATTTTTTGCTCATTTTTAATCTTGATTTGGCGAGATCCTTTTTCTCTTCTCTTGAAAAAGTTAAAAATTAAATAGAAACTTTTTAAGATAAGACTCATTTGCATTAAATCGGCGTGCAAATGTAATTTTCTTAACATAAAATTAATTATGGAATGTTTAGAATTTGTAAATTTGTAAACTTTTACTAAACAAAGTATCGAACAGTAGTAATTTAGCATTATATACAACATATGTTTTTTAATACTTTTAAATATAACCGAAACACAATATGCTATATGCACGCAGTTCACCAATAACAAGCCAAATAAACCACATTTTTTTTTAAAACATCGAAACTTCTATAAAGCATTTTACTATTTCATGACGCGAAATTAACGTCAACCCACTAGGGTTAAATATGCATACATTTTCCAAATCATTGTTGTGTATTTATGTTGTAAACTTGTATCCATACATCTGCATGTAGTAAACGTACTCGCTTAAATAGCACTCATACGCCATGTTGAACATCTGCTTCAATTAAGTGCTTGACATTTTCGAGTATTATACAAACTCTTCAAGTGTCATTTCTCGCACCATTAATGAACTTTTAATAAAAAAAAATATGCATATTTTATGTTAATTTATAGTGTATATTTAAAAGGTGAGGCTTTGTCAATTTTTTTAAAATAAAATTATGAAATGCAATGCACAAAAAGAGAATGGCCGTATGCAGACCTATTAGTTTTACTGAAAACTTTGTATTATAAAGTTTTTACATTAAAAATGAAAAAAGTATGAGTAACAATATCGCATTTTTAATTTGCGATATATTAGACAAAAAGGTGTGTCAGGTCAATCAACAACACCCATGCTACTCCAATTATCTAAAAAAAAGAACTATGTATATCAACTCAAGGATGTTCGAATGAACTCACAAACAAGCGGGTTTTGTAATTAAAATCCTGTGACAAACTTTGTTAAATGTCATTGAAAGAGTTATATAAATTGTTTTAATTTGAAAACCTTTAAGAAAAGATGAAAAACAATCTTCTGTAAAAACAGAACTATTGAATACAGCAGATCTTATAGCTATAAATCCGTAGGTTATAAATTGACTTGTTATTTGATATATCATTTTTGTTTTCACTTTTAAAAATTAGAGTGATTCATGTTTCCATAATAATAATAATAATAATGATAAAATAAAAATTAAAATTAAAGGCTCACCAGCGAGACATAGATCTTTAATAGGCTCATAGACAGGCAACCCATCTACGTCAATCTACTAGTACGAAGAGTCTTTAACAACTCTAAGCTCTTCCATTAAGTCAAATTTCGGTGAAGCCAAACAGCCAAAGACACTTGACCCAGATGTTTTGTCTGCAAGATTAAGACGAATACCAGCCAGTTCAGCAGCAGACAGATCATCATCAAAAACAAAATGAAATGAGAAATAGTACTCCAAAAAATAAACCCCCTCAGTATTTGAATCCAACACATCGCTTTAAAAACAGTTTGGGGAATACTCGATATATTCTTCTTTGACTTTATATATATGTCAAAGTTATTAACCTACTTATGGTACAATAACTTATTTAAATCATTAAAAGTTTTACTAAATAATATATAAAGCTTATAAAAAGTTGATCTTTTGATTGACTTGTACTTTGTAAAGAACGTGTTTCTCAATGTTTTACTTCCGAAAGAAAATCTTCAGTCAATGTCACTTAATGCCTTAAGTAGGATATTAAAATTACAGCAGTGATGTAAATTAGATGGCATTATTGAAGATTCAGCTTCTGTTAGGACAAAGTTTAAGTCGCTGCTTATAAAGATCCAATAAAAAAAAATAACGCAAATTATTAGCTATATCATTAATTTGGTTTGGAGTCAAAAAACAATATTATCTAAATAATTCTAATTTTCATTGTGGCTCAAAATGAAATCACCTAGAACACATAATTGATTACTCATAATGACACGCTGAAGAGTCAGAACCATTGCTAACATGCTATTTAAAAACACAATCATCACTTAGCAATGTAGTTTTCAAGAACATTTAATGTTAAGTGGTTAGTATGCATATTCTTGGACCTACATGACATGTTAGAGTGCCTCTTAATCCTTGTACCACATATAAATGGAAATAGTTTATTTCTTTTTGCTATTGGTCATGATTTTAACCTCTCAAAAATTCAATGCATTCGATCGACAGCTTTTTTAGTTAACTGCAAACCATCACAAAACTGACAACGAATTTTCGCTGCTGTGCTTGGAAGAGATCAGTAGATATAATGATTTTTTTACCATGCTCCATTGAAAGGATTTTATGGGGGTCGATAGTAACCTCCCTTACTTTTATTAGACCACTAACTAGCCAGGTAGAGGCATCTAATCAATAGAGTGAGATGCACGGTACAAGAACGAGCGGGAATTATATGCGACAAAAGATTTTCGCTGCAGCAAAACTCTCTTAAAGTATTTGGATAATGCTTCATGCTCTTACTACAACAACAAAAACAACAAGAAAGCAGGAATTTTCCTTATTAAGCGAAGGAAATTAAAGGTGCAAATGCTTAAACTCCATTAAACTTTTACCGCGGGCGACGTCAAAAAAAAAGTTGAAATTTTCGGTACGATTTAGAGCCCTTAAAAAGACTTTTCAACTCAGATTAGAATGCCTTATCGTCTACTACTTACATTAAATATATCCATCTTATTAAAAAATATACAAAACCTGCGTTGAACCAGCATGTGGCAAGTCATAGTCCCATTTTAGCTCAATACTAAAAAATCTGTGTTTACTTTTGAGTATATTTGCTAATTTTTGGATAAAAAAATATAACAAAAAACACTATTTGCTAATTGTTTCCATCTTATTCCTCACTTAAAAATCTAAGCACACTGTGGCGTAAATATCTGTAAATATGGAATCGACTAACACCTCTGGTTTTGCTCATTTCTTAGCGATATTTGCTCGCCAGCAAATGTTTATGTGTGTTTCTTAAATTCTGTGTTGTTTTGTCAGGCCTAGTTAGTTGTACATTAAACTGTGAGTTAATGACATCAGCATGTGGTGAGTATTGGTTTTGACAGTGATTACTTTGTCGAGGAGTGTAAATCTCAACTGCATGTACATTTGAATGTGTGAGTTCAATTTTGGGACTCAATAAATCGCACAATGGCGATTGTTGTTTATTTATACAAATGGGCACACACACATATATAGAAAATTAATAATACAGAAAATGTGCCACATTAGCAAATATTTTCCTACATTGCGTAAATATAGTAATGATGCTTGTTTTGTTAATATAAGAACTGGTACCTTTTGCTACGTGTTTGTCACTATAGTGCTTATTTTATTATTGTTTGTAGGTATGTAGATATATTTGCGCTACAGCAGAACATCAAATTGCATACGTAGTATTTTGAGCGAAAGAACAAAAAATAAAATAAAGAAATGGCATTACTAATGAAAACCAAGATATGACAAAAGTAAAAAAAAAAATAATAAAGCTCAAACAAAAAGAAGCTGTTTGAGTTCCTTTTCAGGTTTCTCCTAATTTTTTTTTCGCAAGCAAAATCGTGTTAATTAGTCGTTTTGTCATTGTCATTGTCTGCTGTCTGTCAATTGATGTCTATCTACTGTCAGCTGTTGTACACAAATCTGTCTACAGCCGCCCTCTTCCACTCTATTCGTCAAACTACTTGGTAATCTCTGCTTGTCTACTGAAACTTTTCTTTCTCTTTTTTTTATTATTTTGTCGGTATTTCTTTTGTATTGATCTGAATTTCTGTACATTTAATACAATTTGTGTCATGCCATAAAATACTGTTTGCTGTTCTACAAGATTACAAAATTTACGTATACTTTATGTATTATGCTCGTCAGTAGGTTAACACAAAATAATAATATTGGTTCAACTTACGAATAGCCCATTTCATATTTATAACCCAACTAAGTATTTATAATTTTTGAACAATTATTGTCATTTATTCATATATTTTTTTTAAGGCATAAATTTAATTCTACAACAACACCCGTTTTCTTGCAGGTTTAAAATAAATATTGAGTGGAATTAAAAAAAAAATGTATATATATGAATTCAATTTTTCTCAAAGTTTAAATTGTCGATTCCTCAATTGCCCAGTTTTTATATAAAAAAAAAACCGCACAACACCTTTAGCAAAAAATTTCAAAACTTACTTGAGATTTGTAGCCATTTGAAACTTCTTCCACTAAAACAAAATTTCAATTTGGTGAGTTTGTTTATATACCTTCCGGTATTTGAAACTGGAATTGAAATGGTCTTTGTAGTAGGATGAACTATATTTTCATAAAAATCATTATTTAAATTAAATAAAGAAAAATAAATAGTAAAAATAGGTCAATTGTTGATGGGTTATAATCATGAAATATTATATATATTCTACCATAGTTTTGGTGTGTGTGTCTGTGTGTGTTGGAGCATATGGATCGTATATTCTTAAAGAGCGTCTGAATTAAATTTAATACACATTTTCTTTTTGAATAACATTTTATGTTTAATCTCAAACTTAATTTTAATTATAAACAAATTTGATTTTGACTTAACGTTCATTTCAAGCTTAAATTAAATTTCATCTTTCATATTGTTTTAGTTTTAAAGATATTTAAAATTTTGCTTTTAATTTTAATTTTAGTTTTCATATAAGTTTTTATTTCACATTAACTAATTTTAATTTTAATTTTAATTTTAATTTTAGTTTTAATTTTAATTTTAATTTTAATTTTAATTTTAATTTTAATTTTAATTTTAATTTTAATTTTAATTTTAATTTTAATTTTAATTTTAATTTTAATTTTAATTTTAATTTTAATTTAAATTTTAATTTTAATTTTAAATTTAATTTTAATTTTAATTTTAATTTTAATTTTAATTTTAATTTTAATTTTAATTTTAATTTTAATTTTAATTTTAATTTTAATTTTAATTTTAATTTTAATTTTAATTTTAATTTTAATTTTAATTTTAATTTTAATTTTAATTTTAATTTTAATTTTAATTTTAATTTTAATTTTAATTTTAATTTTAATTTTAATTTTAATTTTAATTTTAATTTTAATTTTAATTTTAATTTTAATTTTAATTTTAATTTTAATTTTAATTTTAATTTTAATTTTAATTTTAATTTTAATTTTAATTTTAATTTTAATTTTAATTTTAATTTTAATTTTAATTTTAATTTTAATTTTAATTTTAATTTTAATTTTAATTTTAATTTTACTACTTAATCTGTTAATCGATTTGCAGGAGTTGTTCCTGAAATTATTTCAACAAATTAAAAACAACTGTCACAGTTATTAGTATCTGAAAAATAAAATCATACGCATTCGAATCAACTACCCCTTACCAAATTTTTTATACTTTACAATATATCAAAAACTGTTGCTTTGGCACCTTTTGTATCTGTATTATCGATATAGTACACTTTTAGAATTCGAGCGCAACAATAAATAACCACAAGTGTTTGCATGTAAACGGAAAAATACAACAATCTACGAAGATTTATATTACAAAAACATCAAAACACCATCTAGAATACACTTCAAGCGCATTTTAAACACACGATGTGGAAAATTAATGATTTGCATTTAATTACAAATAAGTAACTAGTAAAACTAGCAATATATTTGATTGTTGAAAACTGTGCACTCAAAAGGCCATCAGAGATGAATAAAAAATAAGGAAGAGTCTTTGTTGGTGGCATTGAGTGGTAAATATTAATGATGTATGAAAAAGATGGTAGATGACTGTTAATTGTAGTTTAACCGCAATCCAGTATAAATTAGTTGCTGCTGACGAAAATCGTTGACCACAGCAGTTTATTTTTATTATTTTTAGAAGATTTCTCGGTGGAAATTACAAAAAATTAATTCCCTGTTCCGATGTTACGTATACGCATAGTGGTACTGTAGAGCATTAAGTTCAATAGCTATCGACTTGCGGTGGGTCTTACAACTGGGGTAAGCAATAGAAAATATTTATGGCAGAGTATAAAGCCTACATGAATTCTTTATTATCTTTCTTATTTAAAATTAAAAAAAAAAACCTAGATACATTAACACTGAATGTTTTCCAAGGAAATATAATTTTTTCTCTTGGCGTGAAAATATCCACCAATTTTCGGAAACAAGGAAAAACGAAATACTAAGATTGCCCAATATTCTTCTCCAGTCGCTGGTAGTCTTGCTAGCGAAATATTCTTCAAGGTGGGAAAATATTAAACAAATTTGTAGTATCATCATAAAAAATTACTAAAATATTTTAATATTTATGTTTAAAACTACTCACATAATTTTTTTTTTGCATTTTTGTATACTTCTTGATTCAATGAAAAATAAGTGACGCATATTTAGCTCATTTAATTTCAACGTCTTCTTATCACAAACAAAATTAAGTTGCCAGCGAAATTTCACTGGAAAAGTAATTTTATTTTAAGTGAAAATATGGCAGCACTCAAACTTATTGTGTTTTTGAATTTTAAAGAGTTTCTAGAATAGACGTTTTGTATTACGTCTAATTTTAAACTGCAAGTTTTAAGTAACTCAAAATTGCGCTTGTATTTTATAAATTTTTTTCCCCCCGCTACTGTGGCAGCTTATTTTCAACATATAACCAGTGCACAAATTGGCGTTCAACTGTAGACAACACCACGTGCACTTCATGACATTCAAAACATTGCCGTTGCATCGATAATATAATAATCATTTTCAAAAACATAATCACCAACATAAGCAGACTCATTGCAGAATGACAAGGAGGATGGAATATTTTACACAAGCGATGCTAACGAAATTTTCAATCGCTCTGTAGTTTCTTCTGAGCTTCTTCCTCTTCTTGTTTAGAATTTTTTCTTTGCTCTCTTATTGTACAGCTTTTATAACGTCATTATCAGTTGTCATTATCGAGGCTTCATGTGAACACTTCACTTACTGTTCATTGTCATTATAACCGCATAGGCTATTTATTGCCAAACAAGGTAAACTAATTTCTTTTGTTCCATGCTAACTGATGTTAATTAAAAAATGGAGGCTTCTCGTTTACGACGCATTTCTTCATTCTTATCAGCTACTAGTACTATCAGCGGATACCGCATCGAATGCTTTCAGGGCAGTTTTGTCACGAAGTCAATTTTTATATTCGAGCGCATTAGTGTCCAGGGTATTTTAACGTGAACAAAGTAACAGTTATAGATATAGATATGAGTACGAAAATGTTCACAATAAAATAATATCGTAGGTTTTTCTTCTTAAACGTGGGCACATTGTAAGAATAAATTTAGAAATCCTATGCATTTAGCTGTTGAGAAATTCACAGTGATATTTAAATATATTCCCGTTCTCACACCGCAGTCCATTTTGTAAACTGTTCAGGTGTTTCTTTGTTCTTTTTAGAATGGGAGCATAATGGCTAATTTCTGTGCAAGTCAAGACTTACATATAAATATTACTTATGATCAATATGATTATCGGGATATGATAAATCAGCGCACTATATGCATTGAAAGCTTTCCAATATTAATTTTTAATTAAACCAATTTGAGTTTTGTGAGCTGCGATCCGTGCACTTTTTATTTAAGATATACGTTGTTTGTCAAACATAAAAAAAAAAATAACACTGAAGTTGGCATAGCAGCAAAACCGGTTTATTTCCAAAAAAAATAAGTCAAGAGATATCGGTAACTTGCTTCCCATCACCTCGCACACAACCAGAATAATCACTAAGGAAGCAACCTTTGTCCGTTGTTAACAATACAAAATGTGATTTTATAATTGAGAACTATACTGCACCTGTGTGGCCGCTTTTGAATAACAGGTTGTACTGGACGAAAATCCAGGTCTATCAAAAGGCCGTACTTCGGACTGCCACAGAATGCCTTCAGATGTCGCCCATTCTTTTGGTCCCAAAATTCTATTCATCTAGCACCCCTCTCTATCTCTCTGCGGTACAATATTGCCAAATGAAGCAACGCGTTTCTTAGATCTCCCACTTTCTGTGGTACTTTTTAAGGGCACGTAAATAAGCGTCATGCTCTCGAAACTCTTTAGAGAAATTTCTATCAGGAAATCTAGAACTTATCACCATAAGTAAGGAAACGCTATAAATCAGACCTAGATAAGTGTCAATTAAATAACGCGAACTACTGAACTGATGTCATTTCACGAAACAGCATTATTTCAATTATATTTAATCAAAGGATATAACCAGAGAAAATTAAGTAATTTTATTTTAACGCTCAATTGCTTATAAAAAAATATTTTCTGTGAGCAAATAATACAAATTCTGGTTTAAATTAATCTACATTGAAATAAATTTAGATTCCTTCCATCTCAAACTAATAGCGTTTTCTTTTCTCGAAATAAATGGCACCTTATTCTATTTAGAGAAAAAACAAACAACCCAGAGAAAATGCTGAGAAAAGAACACGAAAATTTGACAGCCTTGGCACGGAACACGGGGTAGAATCAAAGCAACATTATTTCATTTGCATTTAAATTTAGGCTCAGCCCAATTCTAACATAACCAAAAGGCTGCAAAGCTAACTGAACGAAAATAGTATAATGACCGAATATGTTCAGTAACAATTACGAACGTCTTTGAAATCCATTTTGAAAAGAGGTTTGGAAAATATTGGGTATAACCGTTCGTATTTAAAAAAGCGAGTATCATTTGTTGTTTTGATTCTAGCCAAAATGAGATCTCTGAAAGAAAAATTATAAATTTATCTAGAATTGCAGTCAAATAATGTGTTTGAAAAGATTTTACAGTATGCATTGGACTTTGATCCCTTTCGATGTAAGGATCGTGTAAACTTGGGATTTAATTTTTCAACTAATGTGGAACGTGCAGTTTCTGTCGAGTTTTATAAACGTATATTACCTTTTTTGTGCCAAAAAGTTATTGTGTTAGGTCGTATATGCTTATTATTAATTTTTAAAATTTGTTATATGGATCCGCCCCTGATAATCGAGAATATTTGTGAATATATATCCGTTGGTTAGCTCGCTACGAAAAATTAAAAAAATGAGACTTTTCGAAGTATTTTTTTATAAGAATTGATAGGATAGCACTGAGTACTGTTTTTGACAAAAATATTCGAACAAAACTCAATTTGAAGTGCTTGTGAACGCGAATAAGTTGCGTTCGGACATAGCCAAAGCCGTTTTCCAAAGATCACCAGCCAACATAAATTCTCTCTGCGCTCACGACGAATGTTTACACTACCTTTACCCTCATTAATAATTCAAAAAAAGTTATTTGATCTATTTTCATTTATTTCATAAATAAAACAAATAACTCAGCCAAACAATTTCATGTGACACAATAGTTTTACATTGTGGATAAACCAGCTTATCGGCGCTATCAATGATCCTATCCAATTTTTCGATCGAGAATTATTTCCGTGTCGATATTGATGTCGCAGCGGAATGAATGATTAGACCCATTATTTTATTTAGGATGCCTTAGTCACTGAACTCAACTGAATTGTCGCTTTTCATGCAATTTAAAATGTTATGAAAAATATCCCCAGCGTTATGTTGCGGATTCTCTCACAGCATGAACAGAGTAGATACATACATATACGAGTAAATATGTTGTAAAAATGTTATGGAACTTGAAATACTTTGAAAGCGTAGTTCATTTTGAAGCTAAAACAGAAAAAAAACTATGCTCAAAAAGAAAGGCAATTCTAGGTAACCAATGTAGTGCTCTATTTCATAAGCAGCAATAACATTTATAGTATTTGCATGCAAGTACACTCACTCTTTATTACTCGTATTATTAAAATGAAAAATCAACAGTAAAATGTTGAATGTTAATAAAAATGTTTGGCTTCACAGACCACAGTGCAATCAAAAAACAAAAAAAAAAAAAAAACCAGAAATTTTCTCATTTGCTTGCTGTCAAGATGAATTTATAATTTCCTGTGCATGTTGCGTCCTTCTTGCTTGCAAAAACATTTAATTTGATGTAGCTTTTTCTTCAAAATAGTTACATATACAAACCAAAGCAACAATAAAATTTCCTATTGTTGTCGTTATTTTATTTTGTTGTCCATTTCGGAAGTATTTTTGTAAATTTTTTTTATGATTGCCATACTGTTGAGGTGTTGCTGTTGACAACTCAATGTGACAAGTTACAAACATGGAGAATACAACAACAATAAAAAGTGTAAAACTGTTATGCAAGCCAAGCCAACATTATGAATATAATGAGAAATTTACAACAATAACAATAATAACTAATATTCTAACTCGGTGCTAGTGGAATTTCCATTTGTTGTATTTGCAAAAATTACTAGCTACATATATATTTATTATGAACACTCGTAGTTTGCAACATAATGTATGTATATTTTATTTGCTGCTACATAATGGCATATTCCCCGCTGTGCAGTTTAGCTGCTGGACGTCAAATTTTTTAAGGATGTTTACATTTTTTTCGAAGTAAGGAGAATGAGGAAAAGTTCGAGCACTCGTTCTTTACTGAAAACACAGAAACATATTTAATTAATTTACATAAGTTTAAATTAATACTTAAGTATGTAAATTCATAACCCCACACAGCTAAAAAGTTCATCTATAATTAAAGAGACTGGCATACGAAAAAGCTTAGAGAGCAAGGATAAAAGAAAATGAAACTTCTTGTCTATTCATTTTAATGAAACTTTGTCCAAAATTATACAATTGTAAGAAGGAATCTCCTCGTTTTTATGTTAAAAATCAGAAAACCATAAAAAGTAAAGAAATAAGGAGATCCTCTCAATTTTACTAGGTTCTTATTGAATTTATTAATAAGGTAAACTTTTTGTTTTTAAAAGTGCCCGTTATAACTCAAATTATATACACAATATAAATGACATCAAGGCGAATTTATAGAAGGTGATGGCATAAGAGCAGCTGATTTGATTTTTTTTTATTCACCTACATGTATTTTGTTTTTGCTTTTGCGTATGAGCTTTAAAAAGCCGTAAAAGCAAAAACAAAATGTATTTAAATTTTGACAACTCTTACGCAGAGACAAAAACAAAATACATAGAAATTTTGTAGTTGTAGTTATAACACCACCTTGTATGGATTCGCCTTGAAAGATATATTGTGAACATTTCGTCACATAAAACAATAATTACATCAAACAGTTTTAATGAGAAATTTTAATTGGCGGCAGAGATGGGGAAATATACGAAGCCTGTTGTAATAATAAATAAGTAATTAAACTTATTATAAATATAAGTAACACTTATATAAGTAAAAAAAAAATAGATAGTTTAAAAAACAGAAAATAATCTACTAAGAAAATATATGGGTCATGATTTCGAATTGATAAGATCTGTGACTTACTACAATTAAGAGCAGCTGCTAATGAAAAGCGAGATTCTCTTCTCAATTATATTGAAGTGTTTTCCATCTTAGTTTTACAGGTGATTTAATAGATTTTAATGAAAGAGTTGCTATCTTAATTCTGTGGGTTATCTGTTTAATTATATTGAGAGGTTTTATCATAATTTCATGAGCTATAAACTAGATTTTATTAAAAAGGTTTTAATCTTATTTCTATGGGTAACTTTTCAACTAGATTGATAAATTCTCAACTAAGTTTTACAGATTATGTTCTGGATTTTATTGAAAATACATATACAGATATACATAATACAAAGCATTTCTTATTAGGGAACAAATATAGAGAAACCCGCTATTTTTTAATTTTTTATTTATAGAGCATTTTGGCTCTGCGCATGTAGGTAAATAAAAAATAATAAATAAAATGCCATTTGGAATCATTTATATATCCGACCCCTTTTATTTTGTTAGTTAGTTAAGTTCTGCTTTTTTTATGCCTTAACGACTGCAAACTTACAGTAGTAGATACATTAACGGCATTTTAAACGATGCAATTTTACAAACAACTTTTATTTGAATACAGCAATTACCGAGTGTAATCGGACTTTCTAGTAAATACCTGCAACGAAGTTGAGCACCAGATAACTTTACGTCTAACTTTTCTTTCAACTTAACGCCTGTGAAAATTAAAACGTGAAAACTCTCTCTGAGATATTAGAGGAGCGAAAACACCGATGTTGATTGAAAAATAATTGTCATTAAAATTAACGAATAACGTAACGATTATGACATGATATCCATAGATATTGATATGGGTCGTAATATCGATCAAAAAAATTGATATTTAATTATTTTAATAAAAGCAATTCAATATTTTATTTTCATGTTCCGAAAAAATAGTCATACGTCGCGTTTTATTTTTCTGATCGCAAATATTTAAAACTCATTCGAGTGTTTTTTTTTGCTCTGTAATAATGATAATTATTTTGTATTTTTATTTTTGATAAAAAGTAATCATCATTTTATTAGCTTAATTTTTTTGGTAACAAAAAATAATAATTTAAATAAAAAATGCGGTATTTTAGTAAATATCTTGATTTGATTTAATCTCGCAGGTGGATTTTATATCAACGAAATCACTAGAAAAATCAATAAGATGAGTCTGTCTCTTGGCTGCAAATTTAATAGATGAGATTCTTTGCAATGTTCTATAAAACTTGTTTAGATGATTCTAAATTCCACGTTTTGGATATTTCACACAATAGAGAAAGACCAACTATATACAACACCATTATACCAGTTTTTCAGAAATATTTTAAGAATCCTAAAACCTCGAAATAATAAAAAATGGATTACTTTTTATAAATAGTTAATAAATGTTCATGAAATTTCATTATTGTTCTAAAAAAAACTCATAGTTATTCATTGATTTAAGTCATTTATAAGAAATTCAGTTACTTCTGAGAACTGTCTAAGTCAATTCGAGCTTTAAAATCAACATTTTTGTATGAAATTCAGAAAAAATTCCATGCTTATAATAAATTTGCATTAATCAAAACTAATAAAATCATAAATCAAAATGTTGTTAAATGTTAAAATATTTTTTGCAAGTAGTTCAAATACAATGCATTAAATATCTCGACATAGAAATATATGACTTAGATCACTTTTATAATTAGGGGCACAAATGAAGATGTGACTTTTTTTACTAGTACAAAAATAATACTATTTATATTAAACACAAGTAAGAATCCTGCAGTTCTTTTTAAAGCCTTAAAACTTGAACTTACAAACAGCAGTATTGCTAATTATAGAAAAAATTCACGGAAGCAATACTTTTTGAAAATTTAATAATTGTAAGTAAAACTAATTAAACTAAGTATGGTTAAAATTTGTCTTGAACTCTATTATTTGAAAAAGTAAGTAATTCCAAGCAAAATCTTAAAATTTTTCTCTCCTGGTTATACTGCATTTTAGTTTTTGAGCTCAAGGCTGGGTTGAGTAAAATAAGTTTAGTTAATATTATTTCTATTCGTCGATATTTCGACCTCAGTTTGAGGTCATACGGGACGACGAAAATAACTAAAACTCAAAAATTTGTCTGCTAGTTTCAATATCATTGCAATATAAAAGTTCAGTTCTAATGTAATCGCAGTATTTTATTCTCTATACCTAATAATCCTATACAGGGTATAAATGAATGCTTTGCAGTATTTGTTCGGCCACAGGCAGTGTAATTTAGCAAGTTGTTAGTTAGTTGTCTTATTGTTATTTTGCCTTGGTATTCAGAAAGCAACAAAAAAAACATTCTCCACAGGCATAAATGTACAAACAAAAATGCTAAGCAAGTGAACTGAATTCAATCTCCAATCACCATTCAATAAAGTTCTTCACTTAGAAATCAATATTCTTTGCATGTGTATTTTAATATCCAATATAGACTGCTATCAGCAACTTACTAAGCAATTTTTACTATTTGTTTATCTGCATGCAATATTATTAATAATTACGAATGTGAGCAACATAAGTTAATTTATCATCAACACATTCATCATAAATAAATTTCAGCAACATCAACAGCATATGCAATCGATGGCAAGCTAAATCATTATAGTAAGGCTTAAAAAGCCAACTTTGTGTATTTGTAATGCATACATCTACTTATCTATATATGTATATGTATATATACTTATATATGTGCAATACTAGAGATATGCATTTATATATTTGTTTGATTGAAAGTCTGTATGAATATTAGGGTGCTCTATTATTCGCCAGTTTTTAAAAGCCCTTGATTTCCGATGGTGAAGCAGGAGACTACACCGGTTTGTCTTCAATGAATTTTTTCATACAGTATTTACACTGATTTGCATGAGAAATATTCACTTTTGGTTCGAGTTTTTTATTATTCATTCATGAAAAGACAAACAATAAAATTATACATTTATTTTTTAATTGCCCTTTTCGAACAGCTTGACACTCACATTTTAAAACTGTATGTCCTTGTGCATAATTTAAAAAATTTTAATTTTCAAACAGGTAGCAAGCAACTCATACAGTTGGCTGTGTACCTTATTGCCAAGACGAACCGCTTGACACTCGAATTTTAATATTGCTTGTAACTTGTAAAGAATTTAATGAAATTCAAATTATCAAACCAACTTTTCCTCAGCGAAATGAACCGTTTAAATCCAATGTTTTAATATTTTGTATATTTGGGTATGATTTAAAAAAATTTAAAACTTGAAATAGGTGGCATCCTTCTCCAATATGTATATATATATAAACCATTTCCTCACCGAGAAAGAAGGCTTAAACCCTTATTTTAATATAAGTATAACTTGTATTGAATTTAATTAAATTTGATTTTTCAAGCAGGTGGCAACCCTCTCGCAAGCACAAAACTTTCGCACACTTATCAAATGTACTAAAAGGTACAAAATTTCATAAAAATCGGTCGAGCATTCTCGGCGGAATTCGCAAATTTTTATATATAAAATAAAGTCCACAAACCTATGCAAGCTTGTTGAATTAAAAGATTGATTAACAATGATTTTAATATTTTTATATTCAAAAAATATAAAATTTAGAAGCAGTAATGTGATAACTTACGTGTTTTAACGATATTCGCATCTTAGCGAATATTTTAACGATATCGCTATTGAGCAGCCATTTTTTAACGATATTTGCTATGGCAGAAATAACTGTGGTCGTTCACTCAATCGATAAAAGAAAAATTGGTGATTTTGTTTGCATACAATTGAAAAAAGGATAATTTTACAGTCCATTGAATGTTTGAGATACATATGAACCATTGTTCATACATGATCGTAAGAAGTAAAGTACATCGTGTTTATGTTTTGCTTAAAAGTCAAAAGTTTCCTATGAGCCAAGTTTAGCTACAACTACCATTGGGACTATTGATCGTTCAATCATGGAGACTTATGACCACTCCCACTGCTACCGCAAATACAATAAAAGCAAACGTTTATCTAGGATTCAAGAATAATATACAATAGTTTATGTTTAATGTATAGATAAATGATCCAATTTTGAATACGAAAACTATGACATGGTTTTGATAGGTAAGTTTCATTAGTTAACTAAAAATTACTAAATAAAAATTAGTTTAATTTAAAACTATTCCAAAAGCTATTTTCAGGTGATTTCGAATATTCATTAGACTCGTGGTTGATGACTCATCTACCAAATCAACCAGAGTAGAGTCCGAAACTCCGAATTTTAACATTTAGTCTGACAAAGATGCCACTCCTTAGTACATTGAATGAATACAATAAAACAGCTGTAAGCGTTTTCAAAAATAAGTTAGTGAATCGCACAATCGTTACAGCAGACGGCAAATACGTCTACAAAAATTGCGATATTCGGATCGTTTAAAGTTAGTGAGTCGCTCTACAGGTCATTTAAAATTACAGCGTCCAATGGAAACTACCTGCAGAAAATACTACTTTTATTGCAATAAAGCAAAGTGAATTGGTAAAATCATCTTTGTTAGCCGAGGAATTATAAAAACTAAGCTAATTGTAAATAAGTATATACAGGGTGTATTTTTTTTATAAAAAATTCAGCACAGTGCTTTCCTGGCAAGTGCAAATTTTTCTTTTTTTCCAATACTGTAATTTTTTATCATGTTTTCGACTTTCTAATAACAATCAATTCAATATCATTCTTCAAAATCCTTATGTGTTCTAGCAATGTGAATTTGTTGTAGTAAAATGTATCTCGATTTTATTCTTCGCAATTACTAAACTAAAGCAAATTTTGAAAATCATCTATATATCGTAATTAAGAAATATGTTTCAAAAACTTGAAAAATATCTTAATGTTTACGATCATATTTGTTATCAATGCAAACCTAAAAATTATTTATGTATTATTTATGTTATTTAATGTAAATTATTTTGTATTTAACAAAAAAAATTTCAAAATCTTTTGTTTGTGGTCTCACAATTCGTATCTGTTCTAAATATTTTTAAACAATATGACTAGAAACTTTCTATTTAAATTATCTGCAACTCAATTCGCTCGTTCAATAAAGTTTTCAAACAAATTGATTTGCGCTCCGCAGACATTAGCGACAGAGCTGTTGTAATATTGAAGCTAAGAAAAAATATCCTTATACCTATCTTTACACACTATGAGAAATGTCGAGTAATTGAAGCGACCCGGAACTACTTATAAATTCGGCTAAGTACTATCAATTCTGCATCTATCTATCAAAAGTTTCTCCGAATTATTTTATTCTATTGAAACAATAACAACCATCTGGAAATCAAATGAGGTTTAATATTTAGCTACAGATGCAGGTGCATTTCCGATCAGAGTAATAATAAACCTAAAAAATCTACTGATATAAAAGGAAACACTTTGTAAAAACTTAAAAAAATCAAGCACCCTAAGAAATATTACTAACAATATTTTTGGTTTTATATAGCCGCGCAAAATGGCAGCTGCTTTAGGCTATGTGGTCTGCTGCGCATCAAACTGACACTCATCAACGTTTATGAAAATCAGACGGCACAGCATGTCGTATATATAATAAGTCTATATGTATGTATGCAGTTTTACATATATGCTCATCCAACTATGCAGCATTTATTGAAGATCAGAGCATTATAGAATATAAGTTAGAATTTAATTGCAACTGTAATTGTGCCAGTTGAAAAATAACTTGAACAGTTATGTTTATTTAAATACCAAAAATTGTAATTGTAAAAATTAGATAACATTAGTATCCAACTTAATATATCATTCTCTTGAAACTAAATATTATTTTTAGCAAGAAATTGAGGTATATTATATATTGAGAGCTCATAAACATTTACAGAACTTTTGACGCAATTTACCTATATTTTGCAAGTAAATTGTGGACTCAAAGTTATGCCCCCAAAATTTCTTCTCTTTTCGGTATTTAGGTTTGCAATGGATTTCGCCAACTTTCAACAATTTCTATTGAACACAAGTGGGAAATTTTAAAGGCAAAGTTGCAAGGGATTTTATTTTTCATATCAATGTCAAAAAACGGCGTAAAACTCATTTCGACACATCAACGATCAGGTAGAGATTGTCGCCGTTTCCCTTACATCGTTATGATTAACGGATTTCCAGTCTCTTGACCAATGTAGTTTAAAACTGGTGAAAATCCTAATAAATCTAGAAACAACGATGACTGAATGTTACCGTGTCAATTTCCTTGGCGAAGCAATTTCTTCTGATGAGTATATTAAAGCCCCCAAAGGTTGGTGGTAAAATTAAGTTGTCACATTTCTGAACAATATTGTTTCGAAAATGTAGAAATAACGTTTAAAAACTCAATCTGCACGTAATTTAATGTTCATAAATATGAATTAAATTTAATTTCAGGGGCAGTATCTTCGTAAATCATTTGAAATCCTTATTGGCTCTCGTATTGACCTTTAACTTGACATGTACCTTAAAAGTTCATTTGAAAATGAAGCAATTTTGCAACAAATGCCTACCATGGTAGTTTTCTAAAAGGAATCGTCATCACTGTTGGTTTCATTCATTTGCATTTGGGACGGTGCTATTTTTTCATCATTTTAGTGGATTTCCCCCAAAAAGCAGCAACAAAATGCAAAATATTATTAATATAATTATTATTAGTATTTTTGGCCTTATATGTTTGCAACTACTGTATTGAGCTTGAGGCCAGGTTTGTATTAAGGAATAATATGAGAAAACAACGATTTCCAAAGTGGTAGAAGTGATAGCTGCTATTACGGAGATCATCCCATCTCCTCATCAGACTTCTTTCTATCTAGACTTTACCTGGCTTTGAACCATGGTACATGGAGTTGCTAGGCGAGCACGCAACCACTCAGCCACGCTAACCATGTGAAAATCGTTTGCTTTCTCATTATCTCTATCTCCAGCCATAGAAGTTATTTTAAAATTTAATCTTTTTTTACGCTAACAATGCAGTAGTTTAAACTTCCTATGCTTGTTTTTTATTTATTTCAATCCTTTACAATTTATGTAGACTACTACAACACCGATGGGAACCTTGCAATTTTCAACCAATTTTGAAACCACAAAGCTGTCTTCATCTACAGAAAAATACTATTCCATTGGTGTTTTGGTTTCGAAATTAATTTGGTATAAATAGTGATAAAATTTATGTTAGCGTATTCATATCTACATCTTCTTTATTTTTAGCACTTACGTAACATATTTAAATTCTGGCTTGTTTCTGGATTAGTAATGAACCATAAATAAAAAAGACGGTAGGTCTTGCATGCAGTTTTACGCGCTGATTTTTGGGAGAAATATTTTCATATCCGAAATGGGTCAAATTTTGACGACGCATTTGCAACGAGTTTTTCTCCGAAACGACCGCTACACACTCGGCCCCACAAGTCACTTATCACGCCCATGCTATTGTTAAGCATAGAAGCATGAACACTGCCAACAATGGATGAGAATTCCTTTGGAGTGTTCGAAAAAAAGATTATCCGATAGTTTGGTTTCTTACGTGTTTGCGGCGGCGAATGCCGCAGATGATGGAACGATGAGCTGTATTAGCTATACCGAGACATAGACCCTACAAGAACTTGCTGATATAATTACCAATACACTCTCACTCATAATATCAGCACTGACTGTCAAATTACCGTTCAAATGATTATCATGGTGCTTGCTAAAAAGAGACGCTCGCTACTGCTACCCTAGTTATGGTTGTATAAGAGCATATGCGAAAATGACACAACCGAGTTATTCATATTTAGCATTACTCGCCGTCAGATGAATGACAAAATGGTTGTCATTTATAATTGCGCAAAAGAATCAATTATCATTTCGGCTAATTTCCATTGGTAAGAATAAACAGACAAAGGTTTTGCAAAAACCACGTATTCTTTGTGAAAACTCTGAAGTACGTCGTTCAGTGTTGGTATTTAAAATCGACGCACTTTTACGGAAAAAATCTAAAATATAAGGAAACCAACTTATCTTAAGACATTTAAATATCCTCGTATTTACAAAAGATCTTAACTCGATGGCTCACAAAAAGCGATTCAGGTCCAGCAATTTTCGCTGGACTTTTACCATTTTAATTTTAGTTTCGGTTTTGGCATAAATTGTGTTTGTTACTTGGCGTGTTAATAAAAAAATATACGAACTCCACAAAAACGTGTTTATAAAATCAAACAAATAAGGAAATTCATTTGTAACAGGTCTAAAAGTCGTTACCTAAAAGTGTTCCGTTCTGATGGGTTTTTGTACGAAGCATCCAGGTAGTAGAACGAGAGTGAGCAGTATAGTTATATGCTTGTGTATTATGTAATATTGATGTGCTAGAGCGAAATGTAAGATCACACGTACAAATTTGTTGATATCAGTTTTTGTATAGTGGCCCTAAGAAACTGATAACATTTTTGTTCTAAGTACTGACAAAATTTGATCAGCACTGACTGTCAAATGTACTATCAATTGACTGGCACTCAGCAGGATTTATTTTTACACTTAGAATACCAATCCGTTTTAATTTAATTACAATCATTTTATAAATAAAAAAAAGCTATTATACATACATACCTCTGTCTGTATTAAAATACTTATGGTATCCATTCAATTAAATTAGCTCAAATAAAATATAAAACTTGTTTATTTAATAACTTCTTAACATTTTACCACTTCAATGCCTTCTTCTACAGCAATTTATAAATCAAAGTAAACACTCAATAAACATACAGCTAATTAAATAAAACTTTATCCAACAAAAAAAAAAACATAACCACAAAAATAACAGAAATGAAATGAAAATAAACTGAAAATGAAGAAAATTGCAAATGGTTTAAACGTAGTCGAAAAAGACATCGAATTGGCAAAACTGCTGCTGACGGCTGTTTTATTGACAAATAATGTTCGTTTGTAAAGTGAAAATAAAATTCGAAAAGCCTTAGACATAGGACATAGACTAGGTGAGCACAAATCAAACCGAGAAACCACAAAGTGTGCAAACGTACAATTGTATATATATACATGTACTTATGTAGATATATGAGTGAATAGTATGAAGAAAATATAAAGTCACTGACATAGGAGAAAAAACAAAATCTACAAGTTTGCGGTTTTGCTAGGTGAAGATCTATGAAAATACAGACACCCATACAGACATATGTATGTTTGTAGTTTAAGGTGTCTCACCAGTTACACATATTCAGAAAACTCGCCAAATTTTATTGGAAAAACTTAAAATTTACGTGAGCTTGATCGATTTGAAATACCTCCAAAATTAAAGTTTTTGTAAATAAAAATATTTTTTTTTCATTATTATTTAAAAACAAGTTGCCTAAAATTATAAAAAATCGAAGCTTATAAGTTCTGCAAAAAATTTTTAAAAATTTGCTTACTGAGCATAAAAATCTAATTATTATAATTTCGTTGAAAAATGGTTTAATATTAAAAAAAAAAAAATGCCTTAAATTATAAAAAAAAATTTTACGTAAAAGTTCTGCTTAAAAGTATGTAATTAGAAATTTGCTCAACGGAATGTGTAGAAGCGAAAAAAAAATTTCCGTGGACCGGTTTGTAAAATAAGTAAAACGTTGTCCTTTCAAAAATACCTGACAAGTCTAAATTCGTCAAATAAGATTTTCTGAAACTATTATTCCAAAAGGAATCAAAAATAGCGTTTAAACTCCGATTATTCTAATTTGGTTCAACATTTTTTTTTTTATGTTAAAAAAAAAACACCTAAAATAATAAAAAATTAAAGCTTAAAAATTCTGCACAAACCCATTAACAGATTTGTTTAATAGAATGAGTGCATACAAAAAAAATTTGACCCTGAATCGGTTTCTGAAATAATGTATGTAAAAGGTTCAGAAATTGTCTTTCCAAAGATAACTTATAAGTCTAAATTCGTCAAAAAAAATATCTGAAGCCATTCTTCAAAAAAAAAAGCAGTGAAAAACTTATTTTTATAGTTTTGCTTTTAACGATTAAAAGAAAAATTACCTATATGAAAATTATAAACTTTAAGCTCTGCATAAAAATATTTAAAAATTTGCTTAACAAAACGAGTACCTGTGAAAAAATTAACGTTCATAAAAAAATGTAAGTAAAAGGCTGAGAAATGATATTTCCTAAGATACCTTATAAGTCCAAATTCATCAAGTCAGATTCTCTGAAAGCTTTCTCCCAAAAAAACCCAAAAATAGCATTATATTTTTCATAGCATTATATATTGCATATTTTTCAAAATTAAACTGTTTTATAATCATAAGCAATTTATATGCAAAATCATTTTTAAAATATAGTTTTGTCTATAAAACACTCGGTTTTTTGGTGGTAATTTCCAATCGACACAATTCACATTAATTTTCATATATTTACGAAAAATTTTGGTGGATGTTTTAAAATATAAATCATGAATTTCATAATTCCATTCCAATTTTACGATTTTCTTTTGTATGGAGAGTGATCCGCCCTAATAGTTATATATATATAGGTACTTGCATACACTAAAAAATAAATTAACCTATGACAAACTTGTTTTATTTGGATGTTATATATGTATGTTCCTTAAACTGTGATACTTTACCGGATGGAATTTAGTAAAAGTTACTTTAAAATGAATAAAAATTGACATAAAATTAAATTTTTTTTTCAAAAATAGTAAATATTTTTAAGCTTCATTTCATTACCATTCTTCACTCTTTTCATAGCTGTTTTTTTGCAAAAAGATAATTTTTTTTTAATGTATGTTCACATAAATAATAAAATAATTTTTGATAAATTGGTCAAATACGGAGCTAATAAATTGGCATTCCACTTTGCTTTACTTGAGTTGCCACTTTCAATGGGAGTTCAAGTTTACAAGTTTTGTATTATTTCACTATACCGCATACCTGTATTTTTTTTGCGAGGATCTGAATCCTGATAATGTAGAATAGTGCTAGTGCTCTAAATGTAAAGTAAAATCCAATATTTTAAAAGTCTTTGCCCAAATTTTCAAGTCTCTTCTCTCATCCGCTCGGCAACTTCATAAAGTTTCCTGGGAGCAACGTTGGGCAATGGGTTCATTTGTTTTGTTTATTAAGTAAAATTTGATGAGAAGGAACCAAAACATGGACCATACATTTAACGTTTACATTTGAACAACCTGTAGAGCCATTTCTCACCATATGTGCAGCCTTATCAGATCGCTCGATTTCTGGGAGGTTCGGCTGAAACCTGTACTTTTTCGAGTTCTGCGTAGATATCATCCTATTATCCTTTTCTGGGTTGGATATCCTGTTCGCTTCCTTTGAATAGAAATCGCAGAAAATGTAGAAGGCAAAAATGCATTGGTTGAAACTTTACTTTACAGGAGAGTCCGGAATTCTGCTACAATGGAAGATTGCAATATATATAAAGAATTTTAAGTGTTTGTAGTTTGAAACAAACTAGTATCCTATTTCACTTTAATGAAATATAATAAGAACGTTCAAATTTATATTTGGCAGCAGGCATTCGTTTGTTTTTTCTTTATTCCTCTTTGTGATTTTCGCTTATTTTGACATTTAGTTTGATAGAGGTGCCACTCTTTATCACTTTGAATAAATACAACAAAACAGATGTTAAGTGTCGTTAAGAATAAGTTAGTGAATCGCACAATCGTTAGAGCAAACGGCAAATATTGCAAAAATTACAATTGCCGCACCGTTTAAAGTTAGTGAATCGCACTACTGATATTGGTTTAAAAATAAACAACTTTAATTGGAAAAATAACTCCCTTAAGGATAGCTGCAAAATATATTATTTATTATTTGTGTCACAACTAAAATATGGGTAGAGTTGAAAATATATTCTTAAATTCAGAAAGCTATTTTGCTGCAGTCTTTTGAAAATGTCATTGCTAATTGATTCACAAGTGAAATTTTACATTATGACACTTTATACTAATACATATGACTACCATTATCATAGCGGTTTAATAAACAGAAACAGAAATTAAGTTGAACTTGTGAAATTTTGTCAGGCCACAATGGGGTCGAATGGGTTAAAAACATATTATTCGCGTGGACAAATATTAACACTCTCCATTTAGTACCCGTTGCACCTTAAGCCTTCTATTGTTAACTGCTTACCAGGACATTATATCTTTCTAACCTTCTTCCAAGGGTTAGATAAAATATACATACATAAGTGTTACATTTCAAACATTAGTTTTTTATTGTTGTTTTTACAAAAATATGTGTGAATTAAACTAATGTATAAACCTTTTGAATACATATGAAAAATATCTAAAACTTTAAAATTCATTTAGTATTCATTACTTTAGACCTTGAAAATATTCGGTGTTGATTCGGTCTAAAATGGCCGAAGTTCGGTTCAGCTCTAGAAATCTTTGTTCGGTCGTCCTCTAGTTAATATGATCCCATTCTTCATATTTAAATTTATAAATGTACTTCAAGCTCAAATCTACATATATAATAAAAAATAACTCATAATAACATTGACTTTAAATAACGCAAATGAATAGCCTATATTATCTATATCTATAACCCCAAAATAAGGCCCTTATTATGAGCTATATTCGATCTACGAAAAATTTTTCATTTGGTATTATGGCACACATTCGATGAAGAATAGAGCTATTGTAACTTTCACACATTAGATCGTCCACAATAGTATATTTCTATCAGCTGTCATTGAAATTAAGTACATACTGCAAGCAAGTTGAGTAAATAAATTATATATACATATATATATAATTACGACGGTTTGACGATTCTTCAGAGGAGGAGGATGAAGGTTTACTGGAATTGGCAAGAAATAAAAAACGATTAAGAGATGCTTCAAAACTTTTAGAAAAGAAATTCCACCGCGTAAGTGTAATATTTCATAGAGGGGTTAATATATATTGATAACATCTATGAATATTATTTACAGATTTATAAGAAACTTTCGACTATCTAAGGAGGCGTTTGTGGATTCGCTGTCTACTATAGAAGAGTTGCTGCAGCATTACACCCGAGCCAAATCAATTCCAAACATTTTAAAATTTGCAACACTGCTACGATTTTTTGCTCAGGAATGCAAATACCAAAGCTTAAATGTATTTCTTAAGAAATAATAAAATAATTTAGTTAACCTTAATGCATTTTGCTGTCGCTCTAACAGGTACCCGCAAACTATTTAGTTCCAACGAGAATTCTTCACAATTTTTTCCCACTTGAATCATCGTGCAAATCTCGTTTGCAAATTTATGATATTTTTCGACCAATGAAACCGAGTTGTTTTTTCGTACTTACGATATTTGATTTAACAAAAAAAAAGCAAAAAAAAAAAAAAACATAGCGATAAATTTATATTTTTTGCAAATTCTCACACTTCGATACATCGATGAAAATTCCGACAGGGTTGCATAGCTCATAATATGAATTTGGCATTCGATTTTCGATGTTCGATAACCAGCGAAGATCGAAGATCGAATGCAGCTCATAAAAACTGAGTACCGCAGACATCGTTACAGAAATCAGCAATGACACTCACTGAAATTTTCAAGTTGCACTAAATAAAAGATATTTCTGAAAATAATCATTAATAAAAGAAAAGATGTTTCTGCTAAACTATAAATAATTTACAAATACATTTTTTTGGATATATCCCTTCATTCATTCCCTTGCCAATTGACTACAAAATATATCCACATTTACATACAGCCTAATTAACCTGCATTTTAGTTGTCGCCGCAACTGCGCTTTAATTTAATGCTAATTTATTTCACATTCACAAAACTTCTTCCACTTGCACTACAACTTCAACTACTCACAATGATTATCACCAACTTTTTGCCTACTCTCCACCATTCCGCTGCCTTCTTTCTATAGCTGTGGGAAATTAAAGAAATTTTGCTGAATTTATAATTCTTGCTGCCATCTAACTTATAGTTACTTTGGCGTTGTACCAGACCATACTGCTGTAAACTCTAAATGTTAAATGAGTGCAAAAAAAGGAAAAATGCAAAAATTTAAATACGCCATTCTGTTATATTGTTTATTTCTGTTTCTATTCATTGCAAGCATTTTGTGAAAGTACTTCCGAAGTGACTTCCCTCCGCCAACGCGTTTACATTACGCGCTGCTTAAATTTACGTCATGTTTTATTATTTTTATTTGTTGTATACAATAAAAACTTTGTTTTTGCCTCATTCTTATTTCAAACTACCAGTATATTTTATTGCTCTCTTTCTCTCTGTACATTAGTCGTTGACTTGTAGTAGTTGTCTTCGACTCTTCTTCAAAATTTTGCTTCTAATTAGTAGCCAAGCAGTGTTAAGCATCAACGAGCTAGTCGTCGACGAGACATTTTGGAAAATAATAATTTTAGCAATTTTTTTTTCGCCAACTCATATTTTATGCAAATTTGTATAGACTTTTTATTATGTCACTCTTGAATAATTGTTTTCATTCGTTTTTTTTTCTTTCTCTGCTTTACAGCTATTAAACTTAAGCATTATGAACTTTCTTGTTTACATTCAGCATTTTGAGAAAATGAGAAATGAGAACAAAAGGGAATTTAATGGCGGCGCTGTAAAGAAACCCCAATGGAATGGTATGTACCGTTATATGTTAGTATGTGTGTGCAATTGCACGGGTATGTAGAAATAAAAAATCTAATTTTTATTTTTCAGTTACTGCTGCTTGTTGTGCTGAAAAATTATTTTCATAATTATGTGCATAATAATTTGAGCAAATGAGTAGCAAGTGAATGCGTGAAGAAATTAAAATTCATTGAGCAAAACGCCGCTACTTATTCTTGGAAAACATATATATATATATATATATATATATTAGGGTGGCCGTTATATTTCAAAGTGTGAATTGTGGTGCCCCCACTAGCTAAATTTTTTTTTCTATCAACATAAAAATGATATGCTGAAATTTCATATCAATCGGATCATTCGAAGATGACCCCCAACGACTTTGAAGTTTGAAGTTTAAAAACTTTTTTTCATTATTTATTTATATTTTATTAGCAATCAGTGAAGATTTGGTTGCGGTTGGATATAATTTTCGATTTTGAGCAGCAACATTTAACAAAAATTGTTTTTCTTCTTCTTTTTTTGTGAGGATTTGATTATAATCTTGAATTAGTTTCACTCCTCCTTCCGCAACATCATTCACAACAACAATCTTCCACAATTTGCTCTCGCCACTATTAAAACCAGGATCTATGCTCCGTGTTGAAGGGTCCTTTTCGAGGAAATCAGGGCTGATTCCAAATCTTTTTAAGAAACCTCTTGTGGCAGGTGTTGCAAATGATGCAAATTCCATGTTGGCAAAAGTAGAAAAATTATCTACGGTTAGTATGTATTTCTTTAAATGGTCCTTGTTGTCTTGCTGTTTGTCACCAGTGTCTGTTGCTAGGATATTTTGGGTCATTTTTGTCTTAACTGCTATTGACACATTTTTATCAAATAGAGCTAAGGCCACCGTTTTGGGGAATTAAGTACCAGAGATGGCTTGCAAACTTTTTTGCAACAACTTTGCTTATGTCTCGATCAACATTTTGATAGTTTATCAATTGTTGCATAAATAAGAAATCTGAATATGGAGCTTCAATAGAATTCGTAGACAGAAATTAGGCTCGAAGGTACACTCTAGCTATAAACATATGTACATATTCTTTTCAGAAAATTCCTCTCCCTTTCAGACAAATTAAATTGATTTTGAAACATGTACATTTTAAATGCATAAATTGCCTTTGCCATCCACCAAGCATGACTTACGGCTCCTGCCATTCGAAAAAATATACAATTTTTCGGTTTTCCACCAAGAAAAATCATGGCTAATTCCAGTAGTTCCCGGTAATCATCCCGCTGTTGTTTCTCTATATTTAGCTGATTTCCAATGAAAGCAAGAGTTGTAGAGCGGATATTTTCAGTAATTTCATTGCTTCCTTTAATATAAGCATTTTTATCAAAATTTTCCCAGGCTTCTCGGAACCTTTTGAACAGTGTCACGTCTGGGCCAGATGTTGCACCCAACATTAAATCGAAACAGCTTCTCAAAACTAGTTCGAACATATAATAGCGGCAAGGAAAGTACACGAGATCACGATTGAAAAGTTTTTCCAGATTAACACATGCACCATTTATTCTGCCTGTGTTGCTTGCAGTCGTATCACAGCAAAGAGCTTGAACTTTGTCGGTGATACCCCATTTTTCAATTTCTTCGAAAATAGCCAGAGCTTGCTCCTCTCCAGAAGATGAAGCTATCTCAGGAACTCCCAATAATTGCTCTTTGCCTTCAAAAGTTACTAGAATTTCCAGTCTATCAACCTTTTCTTTACCTGTGAGTGCTGGAAGCAGCTTTCCATCCCAGTGCAACACAAATTCTTGGCAGTTGTTATGTATGAATTGCTGTTTGATTTCTGTATGTCTCTCTTCTCTAAATTTTTTCCTCATGGACTTCATTGAACAATTAAAGCTTTAAATACTTATTTCCATAATTAAAAATTCTTACATTTATTTTTTGAATAATCTAATTTATAATTTCGCATTAGTATAAATTATAAGTATTTAGATGTTACGTATCGTAAACTTCAATTTTCAAAGTCATTGGGGGTCATCTTAGAATGATCCGATTGATATGAAATTTTCAGCATATCATTTTTATGTTGATAGAAATAAAATTAGCTCATGGGAGCCAACTATTTTGGAAATTAAAAAAGTTTCATATAGCTAAGGGCCACCCTAATATATGTACATATGTACATATTGCACCATATGCACTGAGTACCTACGATTAGTTGCGCATAATAATTAGTACAGAAATTCAGTCTTGCTAAAATTAGAATTCATTGTAGGAATTCAATATATTTAAAAAGTACATAAAGTGGTTACTTTTAGCGCCCTTTTTATAATTTATTTCCTCATATTTAAAACAATGCATTAAATTAGTGATGTTTCTTTCTGTTTCTGGTAGATTAATAATTTGTGTCTCAATATCTTGAGCATAATCTGTGTTGACGTTGTTGAAATCATCTCTGAATAATCTTTGATAAATTCTGATGGTTTATCGGCTAAGCACCAAACCCAGCTACCGGAAAGTACAACATAAACATGCAAATGAACCGCGGACCTAACCGCAACCACCACTGCGAGAGAACCACCCTAGAGCGTTACATCTGTCAAATGCTGACAGAAACATAATTTTCTACTAAGTTCTCAAAGGCTTTATTCACAACTTGGACTAAGGAAATTAGGCTTGATCCGAATATCCCGTTGGAGTCAACACCGTCCCGATGGTTGCCTTCTCTTCTCCTCAGCGTCCGCGACCTCTAGTGGCAATAAAGTGCAGAACCACAACATTCAAAGCGATTGGCCAGCCGGCCTTTACTTAGCCTACATTAATTCAGTCGCGGAAAAACATTAAGGCTCAGTGAACGAAATGCGGGCCTGGCAGAGCAGCATTCACCGAATGACAATCACCAGCCTCACCAGCTCTCATGAATGCTGCTCAGAGGCTCTAGCACTCCCGTTATTCTCGCATTATTCTGGTTCAACGAACGATCCGACATTTCCAACACATGTCGGACATGTTTCAACCCAGTTACCTATTCACAAAGCCCCTCCATCCTACTCATCTAACTCCCTTTTCCTTCTGGTCCGATCGCGATCAAACAATTAATTGCCTGGGTCTGTCATTAGATGAGTTTGATGATAAGGACCAAGGGTGAACCCCATCATTCAGGGTGTAGGTAGCCACAATAATAACAACAACAATAGAAAGCTGCATGCACTTCTCAGACTTTAGAGAAAATCGCGTTAAACTTCATTCGGTTTTATGTCAAAACTGAGTCGAAAAAAACCACTGGTTAATTATCTAATTTTCACAATACTAACTCATTTGAAGTTCTAATATTGTGGGAAAAAAACCTTTGTATTGCTGGCGATTTGCCATATTTCTGATAAGTTGTGTTGTGCCACAATTGAAGGCGAATTTACTTTTTCCTGACCCCGAAAAACGTATGATTTTTATAAGATGCTTTAAAACAAACTTGGGGCAGATTTGCCTTAAAACAGATTTGCTTCCATCTCTAAAATCCCTCAAAATTTGGTGTCAGCGCCAAAAAACGAGGACTTTTTGATACGACTTCATGTGTCTTAAACTTATTTCATCATTATGTCTCTCTTCGATTTTATGCCACCCATTCCTTTGCAATGCTCACCATTTAATAATTTTCTGCTTTCATAATAGCATCCTTATAAATTCCAAATATCTTCTATTGATTAACTCCTGACGGACTTCAAGCATAAAGTAAATAATAATCAAATGCTTGAAGAATGCGTAATTGAAAGTCAAAGTCAGCCGTTCAATGCCTTCAATGCGTTGATGGAAATTTTTTAATAACTTCGCCCTCATTTTTCTCAGCCAGCCAACTACTCAACAAATAATCATTTGGCATTTATTACCATTTTTTAATTTTCCGTAAACTTATGCAAAACAAAATCAGCTTAGGGGAGTTCAATATTTTTATGTTGGTCTTCATTATAGCTGTTTTTTTTTTAATTTTTTTTATCCAACAATTGCTTGGCCTGTTCTAACTTTGCAGCACGGTTTTATTTGCGAAGCTCTTTGGTTGTTAATTGAGCGAAACTTTTACATACTTATACTATATATGTATATATATATATCAGTGAGTATGTATTTACATCAAAATACTGCATATTCAGGTTTGAAAGTGTGTATTTTTCATAGCAAAAAAGAAATAAATAGCCAATGACCCCATCTAAGTATTTCATTCCTACCGGTCACTGAATTCCACCCCTTCACTCACCATTAGGATTCGTAAGCGTCCAAAGATTTTAAAATTGTTTTCAATCTGCCTAATACATTGCATATCCTCAATCATAAAGCGGCCGTCAGCGAGCTGATCTGTCAATCATTTTGTGTCATGCCGGGAATTATTCTTTTCATTAGTGTGAAGTTTATGAAGCGATATTTCTGTTCCATTTTATATATCGGTGGGCATTCAATCAATCAAATTTTCAGTGGCCCACTCGATATGTATCTGCGGAGATACTTACGTATTGAGCGGAGAAAAAAAGGAGAAACACATATACCATCATGGTCATTGTACGTAGGAGGCTTCATATATTATTGCTTTTGTAGTGTCTGCAGAAAAACTCGTCAATACTTAATTAATCAATCAGAAATTGTTGTTTGTTTTGCTAGTTTTATAGTTTAGTGTTTGCTAGCAACAAATGCGCGTGGTTTAGGTTGACTCAATCACAAGTAATGCTGTAAATGTTAGGGGCTCTAATCTAACCATTCATTGTTATTCATTAAGTATTTTTATGCCAGTATACACTGCATGACTGATAAGTAAATATCCCACACAATCTCACGGTTTTATCTACCTAAATATAGGAGCTTTAAAATATGTAGATGTTCATATCTGAAAGAGAAGTTGAAAGGGAGTTCAACTTGGAATTTCCATTCGACACTTTCAATTCATAATATGTGAAAGGAATGTGAAAGTTGACGTTCTTAGCTGCTTTGGTTTAGGCGTTATAATTCAAAACCTCACATCTGAACAATCATTTATATAACTGCTATTGAAAGCTTTATCCGATCGGTTTCAAAAAATTATTAATATATAACACATCTCCAATTCTGATTATTTGTTAGGTTAGGTTAGAGCGCCTGCCTTTGCTTAGATCCACCTAGGCCCATTTGGGACCATTGTGATACCACTTGGGCAGTATGTGTCTGACCCCCTCATAATGTAGGCATCTCCTATCTCTCGCTAAATCAGGACAATAGCAAAGAGAGTGTTCAATACTTTCCACCTCCTCCTCGTCACGACAGCTATGACAATAGTCGTTTGCGGGAAACCCATTCTACTGGAATGCGTTCCCATAATGCAATGACCATTTCTGATACCTGTCACCAAACGAGCGAGTCGTCTAAAAAATCTATATTTGTCTACCCTACGCCAGAGCTGACGGGCTTCACAAGTGGGTGCTTTAGCCCATCTTCCGTTTGCTAGCTCAAGGATATCGGCCTTCAACTAAAGTCCACAAGAATACTGCGGTATTACCACGTCATGATACCATGTTATCTGGTATATCACTGTGGTCAGGGACCCATGCTACGCACGTGTTGTATCAGGCTGCCAGCTCGTTGAGAATTTGTCCACACTCGATCATAGTCCTTAATGAATTTACGCAGCAATCCAGCGATTTAGTAGCGGCTTGACTATCGAAAACAATAATTATTGCTTGTAGGTTAAGTGTCGAGTTTATCAGCCAACACCCAGCCTCTTAGATTGCTGTAATCTTAGCGTGAAGAACGTTGCAATGAACAGGCAGTCGAAAACTGGGTTTGAGCGAGCGATCCTGAGAATAAATCCCACTTCCAACTCTATCGTTCAATTCGAACCGTCAGTGTAGAGTACTGTGGTGTTGATATAACGCTCGATAACTATGTCCTCCTCGCAGTCACTCCTCGGAAGAATTCGTGTATTTGCCTTTGCGATAACTGCAGTGACGTGATCAGTTCATACAAAAGTTGCAGGGCATCCATCCAAAATATCAGACTGACCATATCTTACCTCAATCCAACCTGTCGAAACGTTTAAGGGAACAGCATTACAGCTTGCATGTTGTATAGATATGTAGGCCGAGGATTTTTAAGGTTTTAAGGACTTCATTGAGCGCTGAGGGTAATGCTTCTGTGACTGGCATATTCGCCTCCCTTTGTACCTTGGTAAGCAGGTCCTTAATTATAGATCTTTTTAGTGCCGCCGCAGAACAGAATGGGTCATACTCTCGCTGTGTATACCCAAAATGTGATGTGGGGTTTGATACCCCACTTTTTACCTATTGGGATGCAGGCGTGCAGGACAGTTGTAGCCTTCCTTTTTTTCTTCCAGAATAACACCCAGCCTCGTCCGGCACGATCATGTTTTTATTAGTTTTATTTGTAAAGGCAACCGTCCAGATTTTTTTTGGATTGGAATTTAGCCCGCATGCTTTTGACTAGATTCGAACAATACCCAGTGCGTTGTCAAATAATTCCCTTAGCGTGTAAGGGTGATTGCTCACTGCCAACAAGGCCAGGTCGTCCGCATAAGCAATGACTTGACTACCTCCATCCTGCAAGCATATTTTTCGTTGAAAGATCCCAGAGTAGCGGGGAGAAAACTGCACCATGGAGTATTTCTAGTAGCGTACCACGTGATGAACACTCCCTCTATCTTCGATTAGATCGTTCTCGTATCGATAAGGAGATTAATAAATTCCATCAAATGTAGTTCGAGCCCAAAGAGTAGTAGACATTTTAGATCGACTGCGGTAAGGAAAGTACCTAAAGAAAATTCCTTGATGTTTTGATTTGTTGAGAATGCGATATATTACTCGCATTTGTCTCCAAGACTTCGAGAAAGAAATGTGTAAAACTTAGATATTAGTACTTAGGTGTTTGGTTTGACGTGCGGTGGTTTACTTCCTTTGGATATGAAAATGACTTTCGCTACAATCCTGGACTGAGGGTTACATATAAGCCATAAGGAGATAAGCATTGTAGATAGCAGACAATATTGGACTTAAACTGTTTCTAAATTCATCGAAATTACACTTAGCTTTAAAAAGCAACTATAAGTTCAGGGAAAAGTAGTAGACAACGCATACGAAGCCGGTGCTATCAACTATTGTGCATATGAAAATGTGTTACTAAACGGTGTATGTTGCCAATGAAGATTATTTTTGAGGGTCATTAGCAAATACTTAGTTTCACCTGTCTTAAAGTTACTAGGCAAATCCAATTTCGCTTACTAGCTTCTGAAATAAATACCCGCATAAATCATACTGTAAAAATGAAAAAAAAACTTGGTGTGATATAAGAGAAAGATGCAAAATATTAATAAATTTTAAATGCAAAAATCTAACGAATGACGGCATATGCAATATCCTACTGTTTGATTTACAAAAATATAGGTATATGTACATTATTTTATTTGGTATGCTAAGCTAAATAAAAAGAGGTTAAAAAGCAACGGG
This sequence comes from Anomoia purmunda, assembly GCA_951828415.1. NCBI lineage: Eukaryota > Metazoa > Arthropoda > Insecta > Diptera > Tephritidae > Anomoia > Anomoia purmunda. The sequence goes on along the minus strand of OX639993.1, from coordinate 37,350,991 downwards.
CAAAGTCATAAAGTTACACAGGTTGACAGCGCCGAATTGGAATATACCTATATATATATGTAAAAACACTTGTTTGTGTATATGTTATAAAATACCCCGCTAGAAGCTTGACCTATAACTATCGGTTTAAGTAGTGTGGAAATTAACTCAAACTATGGGTCACTTTTACGGTTAGTTTTGCATGGGCATCGGGTATAAAATCACCAATTCCTTTGTTCGCTTTTATTTTCATTTATGAAAATGAAGTCATAAAATCCTTTATTTTCTTGTGTTACACCCAATCTTTGGTCGTTGTGCTTCACAGCTTACATTAAAATCAAAATTTCAGGCATTTTTGCAGGGTCTACACCATACAAATGGTAATTCGAAAAGTCTCTGAACTCACAGACATATCCCCGCTTGACACGGTAGTAGACAATTCTTCATACGGAATCAAAATTGATTTGGAGAGCTTTCTTTTGTTTTATGATCCACATTAAACTATGACTTCTTGTAATACGCTGCTCTCACTTCAAACTAGTCTCGTACTGACAGTTTCAAGAGTAGATATGGAACATTTTGCTTTGAGGGGCTATAGGCTGAGCAAAAGTTATATTTATAAAATACATGAAACATGTTTGTATTTTACAGCAACAAAAATGCAGACATGTTAAAACCTTTAAATTTGCCTCTACATATTTGCAGGTATTGTACGCAAATGTAGGCGTCTGCATTCAATTCCAACATTACCAACAAAAACAACACTTTCATGCTCTTTCGTAGCTGACATAGTCGAACTTTCACTGCTAAGGTATCTGAAGTTTGTACTGTACATGCAAACACGCACACGCATATTTAAAATCGCTAACAAACAATCCAATACATACGAACACACATACCAATACATATGTATATTGTACTTGTGTCTAGTCCAACTGCTTAGAATTGTGAAGGTTTTCGATCGCATTTCATCCAAAAAATGGTTTCCTTGTATCTCATTTCAAAAACATGAACAATTTAGAGTGCACTTTGACAGGAACATCAATAAATATAGTATGTGCTCGTTTACTTATTAGGCTTGGTCGATACTTTTATGCTTTCAGAGGAATTTTTGCTTTGATTTCTTTGCAAGCTTTCTAACCAGTAGGAAACTCCTTGTCAAAATTGGATGTGCAACATCAAGTGATATTGTCGACGCAATCTCAGGTATACCGCAGGGTACTCATTGTGGGCCACTCCTGTTCTTGTTATTCATTAACGACTTGCCGAAATGCTTTAAGTTCACTAACTGTCTACTGTTCGCTGATGATGTGAAGCTTTTCTCTATTGTACGGAACTACTCAGACAGTTGCAAAATGCAACAAGATCTCGATGCACTTGTAAAATGGTGTACATTAAATCGGTTACATCTGAATATAAATAAGTGCTACGTTGTTACATTTTCTAGAAAGACTATGAATAACATTATATATGAATACGAGTTAAATAGCTGCAAGATATCTAGGTGTGACGAAATTAAAGATTTGGGTGTTATCTTTGACTCAAAACTTACATTTTCGAAACACATCGACTATATCGTGTCTAAATCTTTTGCAATGTTAGGGTTTATCAGAAGGAACACTAGAGAGTTTAAAGATCCATTTACTTTGAAATCACTCTATATTTCACTAGTCAGGAGTCGCCTCGAATATTGCTCTCTGATATGGAGTCCCTATTACGACATACATTCGCAAAAAATAGAACGCGTTCAAAAAGTTTTTACAAAGTTTGCTTTGTACAAGTTCCCGTGGAATAGTTACCTTCCCTCTTATGTTGGGAGACGTAAATTACTTGGTTTGCAGTCCTTGCATGACCGAAGAACGTATTTCTCGATAATTTTTATATATAATATTATTAATGGCCGCATTAACTGTACGTGGCTTGCAAATTTACTCAAAATATACGGGTGTTTTTTTTTGGGGTATAGAACTTCGAATTGAAATAAAACACAAGAAAATCGTTTTAAGGTCCATCAATTTGGCTTTATTGGAAGGATAATTTTATGCCATTAATGTTTAAATATGATTTCGGGCATGTGGCCGCCGCGGCTGGCTCGAATAAAGCCAATTCTACAGGTCCAATTTTCAACCACTTTTTCGAGCATATGGGGCCGTATGTCGGCAATAACGCCACGAATGTTGGCTTCCAATTCCCCTAACGTTTCTGGTTTGTTGGCGTAGACGAGCGACTTCACATATCCCCAAAGAAAATAATCCAATGGTGTCAAATCACACGATCTTGGTGGCCAATTTACAGGTCCATTCCGCGAAATTATGCGCTCATCGAATGTTTCCTTCAATAAATCGATTGTGACGTGCGCTGTGTGGCATGTAGCGCCGTCTTGTTGGAACCACAACTCATCCACATTCATGCCATCCAATTCGGGAATAAAATAGTCGGTTATCATGGCTCTATACCGGTCTCCATTAACGGTAACTGCCTCTCCAGCATTATTGCGGAAGAAGTATGGCCCAATGACTCCACCAGCCCATAGAGCACACCAAACAGTCAGTTTTTGTGGATGTAATGGCGTTTCAAGGGTCTCATGTGGATTCTCTTCACTCCAAATGCGGCAATTTTGCTTGTTGACGTAGCCATTCAACCAAAAATGAGCCTCATCACTGAACAAAATTTTGCGATGAAAATCAGCATCGAGATCAATCTCATTTTCGGCCCATACACCAAAATCACGACGCATTGCATGGTCTCGCGGCTTTAATTCTTGCACAAGCTGGATCTTGTAAGGTCGCAAGCCAAGATCTTTGCGCAAAATCTTCCATAAAGTTGATGGACAAAGCTCCAATTGCTGTGCAAATTAAGTATTTTGCCCGGCGGCAAAATAAAAAAAATGTTTTTTTATTTTATGAGCCTTCGCTCAACTTTATTCACTCAAAGCAGGCTTAGAACTAACTTACAAAGTTTTGGCAAATAATGAGGAAAGGGAAATCAACACATTTCAATGCAACGTGACCGTTGCATTTCGGCAAGTAGTAGACATAGCGTCAGCATTATTTCCACACGCGCAAAGGTGTACCGTGGGAAACAACAGCAAAACTTAGGAATGTTTTGATAAATGCAATGTAGGCATTTTTCCTATGCAAAGCTCGGAATAAATGGTGATATAACTCCCCTCTTTCTTAAATTTGAAACGTCCCGTTTCTTTCCATTTCCTCAGATATTTTTTTAATCTTACTTAACATTTCGTCATACAATTTTTCTTTCATTTCTAATTTTCTTAATTCAAAGATGTCCTTTAATCTATTGATTATTACATAAAATATATATACACTAACAGCAACGGTAAGAAGGGATAAAGCGGAATAGACTATTGGCTGCCTTTTAATTTCTTGTTTAAATGAATTTATAAAATTTATATTCTTAAATTTAAGTTCTTCGTCTGAGCTTTCAAGATATTGGAAAACTTTATAATTATTTAATTTATTGTTTTTCAAGAAATCCAAAATTATTCCCGATGGGTTTTCAAATGTTACATTATCGATCTTAGTTGTGTTTTTGAAAGTTACAAGATAAACTCCGTCTATTTTTTGCTCGTCAACAATGTGCTTTCCTGATATCAATATAGCTCCCTCTTTTATTATATCTAGATCTTTATTCTTTTCTCTTATTTTAGTACAATTTCCTTTATTATTATTTAACAAATTTAAAAAGCAAGATGTTTTTTTATTTAATCTACAAAAATTAGTATTTAGTTCGGGTTTGCAAGTTTCAACATTATAGAAGCTATTTCCGCATTTAACAATTTCTTTTTCAATTAAAAGTCTTCCATCCATTTGAGATATTGATCTGGTTTCATAAAGTTTACAATTTTTTTGAATTAGCGGATATTTTATATGGAC